>CAIGQQ010008883.1:424086-448509 GCA_903798035.1 Danio albolineatus
AGACTCTAATGGAGATCAACAGGAACGACTGAATGCAGCGTACAGATCATAAAAAAAAAAGAATCAACAGAAAACACCAGGAAACGCAAACACACAGAGTTTAACAGCTCTCAGGTGCAGTCATTTACATTTGTTTATCACCTGATCTGAAATAATTCTTCCGCTAATAAAACTTAATCAGCTTCAGATTCCAAACTGGAAAATAATCCAATTGCTTATTTCGCTTCACGAACAAACGATCACTAGTGCTGTGTGCCAAATGACACTCGCTGACCCTGATCTCTTTTTCCATTATGTCACACATCAATTTCAATTATTTTCAGAGAACAAAGAAAAAAAAAAAACAGAAAAAAAACCACAACCACCTTTTTATTTAATAGAACTGACTAACATTCGATTTCAGCATTAAATGCAGACCGACAGCTGTTAAAAAAAACTTGTGTTTTTCTTAAAGCTCTTTAACTTTCACTTTAAGACTTTTATGAACTTCTTTGGTTACATTTTGTTTCACATTCAATTTCTTTTGGTTTAATGATATCCTATGCACAAACATCCATACATTCATTCATTCATTCTCCTTCGCCTTAGTCTCTGATTTATCAGAAGTCACGAAATGGTCACGGAATGAACCGCCAACCATTCCAGCCTGTTTTATGCAGCGTATGCCATTACAGCACAACCCAGTATTGGGAACACCCTTACACTCTCATTCACACACACTCACACACTAAGACCAATTTAGTTGATCCAAATTCACTTAAAGCTGGTTTATTCTTCTGCGGAGCAATGGCCATGACCCACACCACATGCCTTGCATGTAGCCGTGCATGTATACTTCTGCATGCTGTTTTTTGTTGCTCTGCAATAATACTTCCGTAACTCTAGGTGGCACAAGATTATGTTCCTCTGTATAGTTTCTTCATGGGTGTTTTTTTTTAATGCTATCTAAGGTAAACACAAAACATCTGGAGCTCCTTCACGGTACTCGACACTTGTGAACATTCACTCTGTTGGGCTCCCGGCATAAGCACTTTCCACACTTGGCACAGCTACCAAGCTGACCAATCACAGAGCTTGTGCTACAAGTTGTTGCGACATGTAGTTAAATTTTTTGAGAGAGGCGTCAGCCATAGCGAAGGTTATGCGGACCATACACGTGTGCTTGACGCAGAAGTATAAATCAGCCTTTATACCACGTCTTTTGACTGTGGGGGAAACCGTAGCACCTGGATGAAGCCCACGCCAATGCACAAACATTAAAGGGTTAAAAGTCTTTATGTAGACCAATATGCTCACCAGGGGTTTAAATGATAAAATTTTAGTAAAAACCTTCCTAAAAGTGAACAGCAGAATAAATCTAATTGTTAACTAATGATTAAGGCTCATGTGATGATTTAAAGTGGGTTCAATTAAGACAATTTTTAAGTTAAATTTGTTTACTTGGAGCTAGCTTAGTTGCGCATTGTCTCCTATCAAGTTTGTTTTAAAAAAAAACACAACTTTTGCGTGGGAAGTGGCATACCTCCGTTTTGTGCATGTCACATTTATAAATGAGACCCCTGCTCTATAAAATGTCTTTAATCATTTTTTATTATTAAATTAAATACATTCTTGATAAAAAAAAAATATTTACATAAACACATTTATCTTATTTTGTTTTTATACACTTATATTAATATAAGTACATACATTTAATTAATTAATAATAATAATAATAATAATAATACATTTTATAAAACAATATTACATATATATTTTATACAATATTGCATTCCATATTTAATTATAGATGCATTGTAAATAAACTTTCATAGACTAATAAATGTTGTAAAATCAGTTTATTTCATGAAAAAGAGCATTTATGGCAACACATGTTAAAATCATTCAATGCATTAGTTTACATCAACGACTAGTGAAGTGTGCTAAATGACACGAACTGACCCTGCTCTCTCTTCCCATTATGTCACAAGATTTTTAATAATTTTAAGAGACCAGGAACCTTCCATGCCTAAAAAAAACAGCAAGCAAAGAGGAAGAGAAAGAGGGTGATGGCAGAAGAAAAAAAGAGGAAAAAGTTACTTCCATAAACTCCTTTTCTTCACAAACGTCGACTGCGCGACACCCCCTTTAACTTCCTCACTAAAACCTTTTACGATGTCCTCACACTCTTTCCAGATCCACCGACTTCCTCTTCATCCTCTTTTGCTCTACATCTGCACACAGAAATTCTGTACAATCTGCATTGACAAGACGAAATATTGATATACAGCTACAAGCTGCGAAACGTACATTTTTTTTACAAGCTCCAATTGGCAGCACTTCTCAAGTCAGTTATATAATATGGCTTTTTTTTATCCTACAATAGCCCAACAGTGTCTCAGAAGGTTTTGCCCTGTCAGTAGTTGCCCATTAAACATTAATTACTCGTGTCGCCACAGACGGTTTCGAAGTGCCAAAGATAGAGGTGTTTTTCTTGAGCGCTGAAATTGTTTGGACGGCTCGGGATTAGTATTCTGATCCACAGACGTGTTTGCAACAGTAATAACACAATATCCACGGCCGCTTTTCATGTTGAACCTCCCAGTGGAATGGATAGCATAAAAGCAACCCTTGTGTGTCCTGGCTACTTCCAGATGGGACTGCTTTTATCTTTTTTCCCTTTTTTTTTTTTTTTTTTTTTTACATGAAAGCGCCGTCGGCAGATCTTTGCTTAGCGTCTGATTCACTCTTCAGCCAAAATATGAAAGTTTCAAAGAGCATTTCATGAGGGAGCTCTTCCATAAATGGGATTCATAGCTTTTTAATCTGCGCTAAGAAATTGATCTAAAAGTTTCCCAAAGCAATCGGCCGGGCTAACGCAACACCGTGAAAAAAAAAAAAAAAAAAAACAGAAACAAAATATATTTATATATAAAACATCTACTTTTATTATAACGCAGAAAGCAAATCATATTTCATCCAGTGCATACATACTTCACATTGTACTGACCCACAAGCAAAAGAATAACAGGATTTTCTTGGGTGACTTAAACAGTTCGGCTTATAAGACTTTCTTTTGTTCGTTCTAAGGGGGCAGAGAGGATGTCATTAGACGTTGACGCATTTAAAAATAAAAACCACACTGCTGCCACATTTATTCAAAACCAAATCCTAGAAACATGCTGTACCCGTCTATATACGGAAGATATAAGATGTAAGGGTCTCGAATAAGAGGCCCCCCGGGGAGAGAGAGAGAAGGGCAGGCGGAAACGAATGCGTTTGAATGGGATAAGCAGAATTCAGGCATTTATCACACAAGAGCACACACTCTGTCTTCATGGCCTCAGCCGAGATAAAGGCCAGGTGAGGCTTCGGTGGGTGGCGGTGCTGAAGGGTTTCCACAGTACCGTGTGTGTGTGTGTGCCTTTGAATGTGTGTTTCACGCTAGAGGGCCCTTCTTAACATGCGCCGGTGTGAACAGAGCCTGTGCCGTAGAGGTGTGCCTGTTCGCTTCAGTCAAACTCAATTGGACTGGCGCAGAGCGTGCCAACACATTCCACCATTTATTTCAACTCCGGCAGCAGATGACCCTCTTAATCTTAATCTAATAATCACCGTCACAGAGGAGGTGCCGCTAATGTGCTCGCATCTAAGAGATTGCGCTCTTTAACGGCTCTTCGTAAATAACTTTTTATCCGCGCCTACATCTAATTTAGAGACATACAACCTAATGTATTCTTACAGCTCTTAAAGATACAGTTCTGCTGAAAAAAAAATTAAATCACAGACAGAAGCCAGACACTATTTTTGGAGTGAACTCTACATTTACAATTGTAGAAAAGGTCGCTTAGGGAGTGTACTAAAGCAGTGACATGTGTTTGGATGCATTTATCTGCGGCATCATTTAATCTAGAAAATTACAACCTAATGTATTGCCTAAAGCTTCGATAGAGTGGCCACTAAAAAAAACATAACTTAAATGACTGTTTCTACTTTTATGTCATTCTGTATATTGGCACACCTGTCAACCCTCCCGTATTTTCCGGGATTCTCCTGTATTTTACAGTTTTATCCCGCTATCATCCCGTAGAGGTGTTTTCCCGTATTTCTCCCGTATTTTCAGTCGTTCTCCGACGGGTGTCAATAAACAATAAAGAGCCAATCCTCCCTATTCGCAACTCATGCCGCCGAACCACCAGGGGCCGCCCCATGCTCTTAAATCTGTTGGAATCTGTTCTGTGCTTTCGCTTTATTTAGGCATGAAACACTCTGAAATAAACATAAAAACGGCGGGATAAGGGGGGGTCCCTTATTTTCACATCCCAATGTTGACAGGTATGTATATTGGTTGACAAGGGCAACACGGTGGCTCAGTGGTTAGCACTGTCATCTCACAGCAAGAAGGTTGCTAGTTCAAGTCTCAACTGGATCAGTTGGCATTTGTGTGTGGAGTTTGCATGTTCTCCCCATGTTGGTGTGGGTTTCCTCCGGTTTCCCCCACAGTTGGGTGTAGGTAAATTGAATAAACTAAATTGGCCATAGTGTATGTGTGTGAACGAGTGTGTATGGATGTTTTCCAGTACTGGGTTGCAGCTGGAAGGGCATCTGCTGTGTACAACTTATGCTGGATAAGTTGGCGGTTCATTCCACTGTGGCAACCCCAGATTAATAAAAGAACTAAGCTGAAGGAAAATGAACGAATGAATATTGGTCAAAACAGGTTCTGAGCCTCAAGTGTAATCCAAATCCATTGAAGAGACAATTGCTTTACAAGATGAGTAGAGTTTTTATTCACATAGAACCACAGATCAGCCAACTGAACACTAGAACTACCGAGGCGGTCATTTTGAATGTTTTATAGTAACTTTGTTGAAATAAAACATACACCTATAGTAGCCTGCCTTTTCCTAAACGTGCATATTTCTTTTCTAATATAGTTACTGTATTAAAATTACAAAAAACACAAAGAGCTGAGTATTTCTACCTAGAACTACCATATCGAAAATGAGCACATGCATTTCCGTGTCTGCTACTTTTCCCTGTGACTGCATGCCTCTGTTGTCTATAGCAACTTCCTGCTAACAAAAACAACTTTCTATTGGCAAAAGCTTTATTTCAGATATTTCCAAACAGCATTTTTAGTCTTTCAAAACAGCATTTTCAGTGCCAAGAAAAAGTCTTCGCCCCTGGTTGTGAAAGTGAAAATGAAAGTGAGGTGCAGATATTCACAGGTGGTCCTGTTGCCTAACTATATATTTATAGACTGTATTACCAAAAAGATAATATTTTTAGGGTAATGACGCTAAATTAAATATGATGACAGACATTTAAAGCATAATATTAATATATAAATACATTATTTTATTAGTAAAATTAAAGTGACAACATGACACCTTGTATAAGAACGGTCGGAATGACTGCTATGGTAATTCTAGTAGTTATAGAGTTATGGTAGTTTCTGCAACACACAAAACAAACTTTACTCCTACTCTAAGGTTAAAAAATGCTTACTTTGACACACAACGAATCAATGCTTATGTGAATAAATAAAAAATATAATCTGTGCATCATACACATGAAGTAATTGTAGATGGCATGAATGAAAAGACAATTCATATACAAACCTAATCATTTTAATGGAGATTTGGAGGAGCAGACTTTTAATGGAGAAATTTAAATCTCTCAGATTGTATTAAAAAATATCTTCATTGGAGTTCTGAAGATTTACACTTACAGGTTTCTCAATGGTTTAGAACAAAACCATGAATAGACTTCTGATCTATTTCTTTAAAACAGCAGAAAAAGCTATTTAGGAAGTGTATTAAAGCACTGACATGAGTTTTGATGTATTCGCCCGATGAATGAATCCACTGTCCGTCTGCTCTGCACTCGCTATGGAGCATGAAGCTGGTGGGAACTGTCCGAATATGATCTGAATGCAAAGTGGACAGTGATATGATAAATCCACAAAGGATGTCTGTCTGCTCAGCGGCCCATCAGGCCTGGCAGAGCGGGTCCGGCCTCGACGATGAAAAAAAAAAAAAAAAAACACAAATCCATACTGGCCACAGGCTCCTCTCCAATCTATTTTCTGCTCAGCTGGTTTTAAATGAAGTTATTATGACTCATTAAAATGCCCGCAAGCTTGTGGAAGTCGGCCAATTACAATTTAAATTTAGCCTCCCCTTACAACCCCCCCTTCTCTTTAGCAACCCCCCCTCCTTCCACACACACACTACCAGCAACAACACACTGCATTTTAACCACTGGCTCACAGCTGCAATCAAAGCCTTGATCTTTGAACACAAACAAAGGCCAATAAACAAACAAATCATCATTTTTTCCAGGGACTCTGCCAGTGCTGGAAATCTGGTGCTGGAATTGCAGCTTTTTTCACCAAACTGGTTTAAATCAGCATGACCTAAAATGCCCACGAAAGGATTGTGACTGATAAATGTGCAGTTTGACTACTTGCAGGGTGGTATTTTTTTTCTAATGTTGATTAATTATCAGCCACTGGAGTGAATGAGTGACAGCGTGTGTTGATTAGGTCAAGCCGTTCCCTCATATGAATGCCAGAGTTATCAGTGAGGTGAAAGGAATTGTGCCATAAAGTTTTACCGTGATATAAACTGATATAAAAGTGAGATACGGCTCAAAGCAGCTTGCTAGACTGGACTGCGTCCAGTGTTTGTTAGTGTCATAAAACAGTAAAAGGGCCTTTCGCTCAGACACAATAAAGAACCCGGTGTCCACACTTTAAACTATTTGAACTGAAATAGCCTAAAAATTACAGCCGCTGTTAAAAAAGGAATGGATATATACATACACATGGAATAACATTAGATATTTATCATTTACATTTTTTTTAATTAAATAAAATGTACTGTATTACATTAAAAAAGACAAACTAATATAGCTACTTATAAATATTCATATAAGAAATATATATTACACGTTTTTTAATATTAATAAAACATGAAAATTAATACACTGCTTATCTACAGATATCCTAGACACATATATTGTATTATATTTAGGGCTGTCAAAATTAGCGCGTTAACGCACGCCGATTAATTTAAAATACTTAAACCGTTAAAAAAATTAACGCATTTAACGCAGTGGCACTTTTTTTTATTTCCTGTTGTGGCCGTCGTGTGTTCAGGGCCGGCGTGTCCATAGAGGCGACCTAGGCGGCCGACAAGGGTGGCAGAATAGTGAGCGAACCCCCCCGGTCCTCACTTTAATCCGCGACACCTACCCCCTCCCCGTTCATCCGCGAACCGGTCACTTTCTTTTTCAATTTCGTGTTGAGGGCGGCGTGATCACCGTTCGCCTAGAGCACCAGTTCAGCTTGCTCCGGCCCTGCCTGTGTTTAATGAGCAAAGGAATATGGATAAAGGATAATATGGATCCATGTAAATGTACTCAGTGAAATTGCCAGATGATGTCACAAGCTGTCAAAGACAGCCCATTCCTCTCTAAGTTGATTCCAAGCACCCTCAAATGTTTCATTAAGTTTGACGTGTTTCCCCCCTACACGCAACTTTTGTAAAGCGTCTGCTTCGCGTTGCTGTATCAGAATCCTTGCTTGAGAAATACAGCCATACTTTAAGAACCGTAGTCGTGCGTGGTGATGATTTGAAGGGAGTGCGCTGTACTGTGCATGCTCTCTCTCTCTGTCTGTCTGTGTGTGTGTGTGTGTGTGCACATGTGTGTGTGTGTGTTGTCACCCGATAATGTCAATAGACTGGAGTCTTAGCAACTAAATGTTAAGGAGGACTAAGCAAAATTGTTTCTACTTTATAATTAATGTTCTCAACTCGCAAAACAACTTTACAATGAATACAATTGTTTGTATTCAATACTTTATTATTATTTTTTCTTCCAATTTCCATATTTGCAATGCCTGTATTTTGGATTTTTTTATAGTTCACATAGAATCCAACATGGAAATAATTAAATTTGTTATTGGCATTGATTGTTTTAAAATTTAAATGGCACTTACATGCCTGTGTTTTTATTTCTGTAATAAATACGGCTTTTCGTGATTAATCATGATTAAATCACAAACAAAAGTGTGATTAATTAGTTAATTTTTTTAATCAATTGACAGCCCTAATTACATTACATTACATTATATTATATTATATTATATTATATTATATTATATTATATTATATTATATTATATTATATTATATTATATTATATTATATTATAACAAATATGAATCCAATATAAAACATTCAGATTATAAATAACTATATTAAAATATTAATCTTATTAACAAAAAAAATGCATAAACAGGTCATGAACATAATATCCATACAAGTGGACAGTGTCACCTTAAATGCATTACTGTAATTATTTTTTGGTCTACCGTGAAAAAATACTCATTGAACAATCACACATCATATCAAGCAACTGCTTCCATTCCAATGCCAACCTGAAGTTGTGCCTCTGTGCGTTTTCTGTATTTTTCAGACCGCTTGTTGTGTGCACGCACATTGCATGTTTGTGTGTGTGTATTTTGCTGTACTGCTCTCATTTCCAGCAGAACAAATTAATCTGTGCCCTTCCAGCTACGCTCCCTTTTTGACAGAGGCTGCTCAGAGGAGAGAAATGATGAAGCAAATCCAAAATTCAATCGCCTGTGTTCTGTTTTAGAAGGCACACGGTGTACTGTACAGCCCATAAAACTCCCAAACAGCCTCCAGACGCTGCTGCAATCACCCTCCATCAAAACACTTTGTCTCGCATACAAAAATAAGACCCGGCATTGAGCTGAATACCAAATCAGCCCATTAGAGCACAGGGGCACTTGCTACTTAGCAACCAAAGGGATTTAAAGCTGCAATACCCGACAACAAAGGACTAAGATCAGGATCTTTTACAGGGTATTATGGCTGGTGTGAGCTTATTCCATGTTTTAATCGAAAAATGTTAACAAGATGATGGCAGCAATGAAAAGAGGCAGAGGAATGAAACAAATACCAAACATCCATCAATGGAGCTGTCATAAAAGAAAAAATAAATAAATAAATAAATAAATAAAAAGGGACTGTGATGCCTTTTGTGTGAAATCTTCCAAATATGACCGAATAAAACAAAATATGAAGACTAATAATATAATATAAGAAATGTGTTACTATAATATTAAATGGAGTATCAGAATACTGTGCTGTGCTTAATGAATTGCAATTACAAAACTTTCCTTGAATTAGACATTATTAGCAGTACATACCATACAGATACAAAAAATATGAAGAGATCAATTGAAAATTCTCAGTTTTGATTTATAGTTATGGTTTTATGGCTTTATTAAGTAAACTTCTGGTGACATACAACTGTAAAATAAAATGTTGTCAATCAGGGCATTTTATTACACAAGATTTTAGCCATTTTAGACAACACCCATGGCTTCATCTTCAAGAGTTAAGAACCCAATATCTGGTGGAATACCCCCGTTTTTCCAATCACATTTTTCATATTTTTTCATTAAAAAATTACAAACATATTTTTTTCGATTAAACTTTGGATTTTTTTTTTTTTTTTTAGGATTTTCTTGCCTTTAAGAAAAACGCACACATGATGTTTATTATTTGACACTAGGGCTGCACAATATATTGTCTTGTAATGTAACGTAATGTGTATTTTATATAGCACATTTATTGTGTATGTCCATACACCCAAAGCGCTTTACAATCATGAGGGGGGTCCTCTCCACACCACCACCAGTGTGCAGCATCCACTTGGATGATGTGACGGCAGACACAGGACAACACGCCAGTGCGCTCACCATACACCAGCTCTTGGTGGAGTGCAGAGACAGTGATAGAGCCAATTCGGTGGAAGGGGATGACTGGAAGGCCATGATCGTAAGGGACGATTGAGGGACTTTGGCCATGGGATTTTTAATGACCACAGAGAGTCAGGACCTTGGTTTAACGTCTCATCCAAAAGACGGCACCCACTGACAGTATAGTGTCGCCTACACTTTTACTGGGGCATTAGGACTCATACAAGCCACAGGTTGAGCACCCCCTGCTGGCCTCACCAATACTACTTCCAACAGCAACCTATTGCAATGTGCACATCTGCAATAGTTGCATCGCAGGTTATGCAATGTTGAATCTGAATTACTGTTGAACAAGAGCCAAAAAAAAAAACTTTTGTAGAGTTACTGCTAAGTTTAACTATAATAGAGCGAAGTTTTATAATTTTCATTGCACATTTGTGCACATGAATTATGTTTGGGAGGATTATTTTTTTTATTTAATTATTTATACAGAATTTATAGAATTCATGCCAAAAAAAAAAAAAAAATTCTCAGAATTTTTATCCTGTGTCTAGACCAAATTTCCACATTTTAAAAGCAAAAACAAGATTATTTTACTTATTCCATTAGTAGATAAATGTGCTTGCTTTAAGGAAAAATTCCGTTTGACTTATGTCTTCTGATGGTGAAAACAAAGCTATTTTTTTTTAACTTCTAATCTAATAAAAGAAAAGCTTTTTTGCATTGTGATAACTCTTTTTCTGCACCTGAAAACTGTTAGGCGCCCCAAAAACAAACCATATTGTGAAATTGCATTCATATTGCAATATTTAAATTACAGAAAGAAAATATTGCAATATCAGATTTTTCCAATACCATGCAGTCCTAATATACACCCTATTAAACTCAATTTTGTTTATACATTTATTTACAGTATTACAAAAAAAAATAAAAAATTGACAATTCATCTTACTGTCAATTACATTTTTACAGCACTCAAATAATTTCTTTTCGTTATGACTAAATGATTCACTCAACTCGCTGAGTTTAAGTCGCGTGACTTAAACATTAACCACAGACATTCAAAAACAGACTTATTAATATTTATTACATCTGGCCCATCTGAGGCACAGAAAAATAAAGCCACGCTCCTCAGTTCAGCCCCTGGGCATCGAGGGAATAAACCCTTGTCAGCTTTTTGATAGGATGTAAACTTGTCAAACAATTACAGAGCCATTACCCCTGTGCGTAATCATTTCTCCTGGCCCTTATAACAGAGGATTTATGCGGCGCATAATTCAAACGCTGTTTTAAATGGGGATTTAATGTACATCAACAGGTCAGGGAAAGTATTATGGGTTTAAACCACCAGAGAGAACTCAGGGCACGCGGCCAAACAGAAGCTCAGGCCATTTATCCACGCGGCCCGTCATCCCTTACTAGTGCACATGTGGGAGGGAGAATAAGAGGGTGAGACGGGGGCTTTATCAGCTGCTGTGGAGAATTTACATGAGAGGGTATTTTCTCCCACTTTTATTTATTTAGAGCCCTTTCTTCCATCGCACACCTCCTCCTCCCGTCCCATTTGCAGGCTTCTCTATTTTGGAATATGTGGCTTGGAAAGCAGTCAAGTTTCATTAATTTCTAGTTTGGGTACAGTATGTTCCTGGACTCACATCTGCGAGCGATCATAAACGCTCTGGAATGTTGGCAGAACATCCAGACCTGCCGGCAGCTGATGATGTCATCAGTGTGAGGGAAGAGCTGGCGAGAGGCCAGACTGACAGAGAGGGAGAGAGAGAAATATAAAGAGGGGAACGCTCTCTCGCTCACTCTTCTCTTTTCCTCTTCCTTCATGCCTGGCATTTTTCTCTGAGTCTATTCAGTTGACTATTGCAGCGGTTGTTGGCTGGAGGGTCATAACCCTGAAAAGTGGGTCACGGGTCTGTTTAGATGGGGTCACGGACGGGAGAGAAAGACCCATGTTAAATATGAATAACAAAATGAAAGCAAATGTATTTATACCTCTCTCACTCGGTTAAAGCTAACATGATTGAGTTGTGACATGGCCCCAACCTTGAAAGCCATGAAGAACATGACAGAGCGATGCCAGAGTGCATTTTAAAAGCTGGGCCTAATTTCTTCAGGCCCTAACAGTTATGTTAAATAAGACACAACCCAAAACTACTTATTGTTTATTATTATTATTATTATTATTAATAATAATAATAATAATAATAATAATAATAATAATAATACTTTTTTCCTATTTACAGTATATTTACAACATAAATTAAATTAAATTATGAATCAAACATTAATATTAATATTAAATACAATAATATTTATATTTCTGTTTGACAGTCTATCAATATTAATCAAATAATAATAATTATTATTACTATTATTTATTATTGTTAATATTACTAATATTTTTCCTATTTACAGTATAATAATAAAATTAAGCAATTACTACTAATATTAATATTAATAATAGTATATACATTTTGATTTGACAGTATATAAATATTAATAAAAATAATTATTATTGTTATTATTATTATTATTATTATTATTATTATTAAATTTAAATGTTATCATTCTTATAATAAAAACATAATTGCACAATTAATTAAATTGTTCTCATATTAATATTGATTTTGTCTTGAGCTGGTTCACTTGATGTCCAACCTTGGAGAAAAGCTACATGAAGGACTACTGCTCTGAGTTACACACAAACAGACCAGCCATTTGACTTGATCTGTTTCAAGATTACGCTTAACTGAGACATGAAAGCATCTAAGTATTAAAAAAAAAAAAAATCTCACTTTGAAGGAGGAGGATGCAGATCTGAGCTCTGCTTCTGCGCTTAAACACAGTGTCAACACATGCAGCTGAGGACACCAACCAGGAAACCAATGCGAAATGGGCTGACAAAAGCTCCTACACAACGCAGATAATGGCTCTGCAACAATAGAGCTAAAGAACAGCCTGCGGGCCAAGTAACACAGCCATAATTGAAACGGCTAATTCGCTGTCATCAAAAGAAAAGAAAAGCCCATGTGCTCGCAAGTCAACTTGAAAGCAACAGCTGATAGATCACAATAGCCAAGAAAACGATTTCGGGTACTTCTAAATGACTGCTATGGAAGAGTAACAAAACTTTTAGCAAAAAAAAACACAGCGTGTATATGTGTGTCTGTAATGGGAAATGTGCATGGCGAGCTGCTGGATGGTGTATACAAGGGGTCTTGCTGTGTTAGGCCTGTCTCAGTCTACTGAGCTAATGAAGTCAAGTGAGGTCCACTGGCTGGGCCCTCTGGAGAATAACACACAGACTTAATCAGCCTGGGCCAGGCACTCCGGCTTGCTAATGAGAGTGTTCACACAGTCCCCAAGTGTACGTTCTGCATGTATGCATGTGTGTGTGTGGACAGGTCAGTTCACTCAGATCTGGTCAAACAGGTAGGTAAAAGAAAGAAAGAAAGCCTCTTCTGAAATGTCTTTCATATTTTGGGTTTGCCGCAAGTTGCTTCACTTCAACCTGCAGCAAAAACACAATTACAGCTTCAATAATAAAATGATAGAGCAGATGAATAGCCTCCACTGAAGCAAGAGGAATCAGTGAGATAACCTAGACGAGTTGCATATCATCCTGAAAAATACTAACTATATAAAAATAACTATGCTAAAATAAAAAAAAAGACATGCATACTGTAAATGCATACAGCTTAAAAATATACATATATATTATAAACGCTACTGAAATAGCTGGACATATTAATCTGATGATGCAGAAGTTGCATAACATCCTTGAAAAAGGCTTGAAATTAAAGCAGCAAAACTGGGATGTTTCCCAGAGATGAGTTGTAAAAATATGCTGGATAAGTTGGCGGTTGATTCCTCTGTGGCGTCCCCGGATTAATAAAGGGACTAAGACGACAAGAAAATGAATGAATGAAAAACAATACATCATTTTAAAATTAAATTAGATATATTAATACACAGATTGCTTGACCTCTAACAGATACACTGATAGTTTCCAATTTCAGAAAGTTACTTATAATAAATACTGAATAATCTACACTAGAGGAAGGAAATTAGTCAGAAGCCACATTATATTTACAACATATAACATTTTAGCCACCTTTATTTTAAATAAGTATAATACATGCGTAAACACACATAAAAAATGTCTGCGTGTTATTTTGTTATTGCACAATGGCTTCTGACCTCTAACAGCTACAGTCAGTTACAGCTGCAGATTAAAAAGTATTTAAAAGTTAAAAATACAGACGATATATGCCAAACAGCCTATGTTGATCTGTAATCCCACCGAAAAGCTTTGCCTCCCCTTTCAAAAATGGATCAAAATATGTCCCTTGGCTAGCCTACCCAGACCACGCTCTGCACTCTTTGAAGTCACAAGGGAAGCTCACATAACACTAATAGCCTAGTCGTGCTCCAAATGGCTGAGTCACTTTTTTCCCCCACTATTTTTTTTTGCTTCAGTGCTGTGCTGCCTCGCTACCCAGCAGCTTCCAGACCATGTTGACCTTAAACCTGAGAAAAAAAAAAAAAAAAAAAAAAAAACACGCGCACTTTTCCATTATCAGCCCCTCACCGCAGTGCACTTCCACCCAAACTCCAGGATGTGAGGCCTCGCAAGATGAAAAAAAATATATACACAAAACAAAACAGCCACCATAACCACTGCTGTCAAACAATTATCTGAAAAAAAGACAACACAGGAAAGAAAAAAAAGCTGGCGCAAGATTCACTGTACATACTGTACCCTGGGTTGTGGCAGGCGGCCCAGACTGGCGCCTTGCCAAGTCCACAATAAAACAAACAGAGACAGCGTGCACCAGCCGAGAGCAGTGAAGGGGTGTGTGTGTGTGCGAGTGTGACTGAAATGGTACACCACAATACACACAACATACCTAATACCATTCTTCAGCACCTTCACTTGAAGACGGGAGAGCGGAGGTGGTGGAGGGCAAAGCCACTTGCTTGGTGTCACCGTTGTGAGCGCTGATAAAAATCAAACCGCTCAGAACAGGAAGGATAAAAACAGAAAGTTTGCAATGAAAGAACAAAGCGATGCGAGGGAGAGAAAAAAAACGCAACACAAAACAAAACAATCAAAGAGCTGCGCCGTGTCTCTGCCTCTCTGCCACTGTCTGTGTCTATAAAAGTGTTTCCACTGAAAAGCTTGAGCATTACACAAGAGTGAAGCTCTCAAGAGCCAGACTGCTACAAACAAAAACCAGGTTAGCGCTGTGTGTCAAGCATCCAGCATATGAACGTTAAAACTGTTTTGTTCTAGGGGTTTTTTTGTGCTCTGTTTTGATGCACTAAAAATAAGCCGCCTCGCATTGCTCGCTTATTCCGCCTGTTGAGGGAGGCTGTCTGGCGCTGCTCTTTTGGTAGAGATCTTAAGGAATTACGACTAGTTCTTGTGCTGTTTTAAATGCAAAACTGCCATCTTGATTACTGACATTTCTCATTTTCGGCTCAATCTTATAAATGTGATGTGAACAAATGGGGGAAAAAATAGAAACTGTTGGTGGCAGAGTGCTTAATGAACAGTCCAAGCACACTGGCTTGATTCCGTCTTTTGATCTCTTCCGGTTTTTGACACCGGGTTCGTTTCAGAGACCAGTTCACAAGGGTTTGGGAGGTACTTCGAATTCTATTGAATCAATCGGAGTTTGATTTGTAAAATAGGCTTTAAGTTAAAGCTGCACGATATTGGAAAAAATCTAACATTGTTTTTTATTATTATTTATTTAGAGGTACATATTGCGATATGAATGCAATTTCAAAATATAACTTCTCTATTTAGAAAGAATTTATAATTGTTAGATTGATAATGATGATTCTTCAGTGGAATTTTATCATCATAAAATCTAATAAACAATCTATAAAAATTTTGGGATTCCCCTGACACATTTTCATTGTTGTCTGTGCTGTTTGCAGTGAATTTCTGTATTTGCATGTGTTGTGTGTATTTTCATGCACACGTTTAGTCAGAGACTGATGAATTTATGTTTACTATTTGCATCTCAAAAAAGTGTAAAAAAACAATCTATAAACTTATAGTTTATAGATCTCCCGACATTTTAACCCCTTCAGACCCTGCGTCCATTACAATGGACATCTTTGGAACATAATTCAGGTCTGAAGGGGTTAACTGTGGTCTGTGTTATTTAGTCACCTTAGAATTATAAGGTTCTATCTGACATTTGTCAAAATTGTGTTAGTGACATATTCTTATTAACTGAGAACTTATTTACATTATGGGATGTTTTTTTTATAAATTGTTTACATTTTACTTTTTATTTCAAAAACAAAATGTTACCCACAGCAAACAGTATGTGTGATGCAAAAACTTTGACGCTCAATATCTCAAAATCATTCAGAACGCAGATAGAACCTTTCTGTATTTGCACATGCTGTGAGCATTATAACAGTATTCACCAAGTACAGTAAGTACAGTAACTAAATACAAAAAAATATTCAATACAATTAATCATACTTATCGTAAAAAAAGAGTACAATTTCTTATACTTGATTGCTTTTATGTCATTATACAGTTACAGGAATAAAAAAATAAATAAAAACGCATGCAAATGATTAATTATAATGCAAACTCAACATTGCATATCCTGTGATGTAACTATTGCGTATGATCATATTGCATTATCGATGCTGAAATGATGTATTGTGCAGCCCTACCGAAAGATGAGGAAGGAGCATTGGTTGATATTGGTGATGATGGAAGAGAAATTAAAAGATGACACTGATAGAAAAAGGAAAGCAAAGTAGGAGAAGCAACAGCAGCAGCAAAATAAGAGAATCAAAATAAAGAGGAGTTAAAGTGTCAAAAAAGTAACATCAGGACAAACAGTAGGGATGCCCAACTCTAATCTCTCTATATATTTGGAAACCAACCAATATATTGGCTGCTAAATAAAAATACAGCTAATACTTTTTCTAAGTCTGCACGTACAAACATTCAAATTTCAATTCTGAAACCCTTCCAGACTGCCGATATTTTGTCTTGTCTAAAGTCTGCTGTGTGTCCACTAAATGCTCCAAATAAAAACCCTCATGGTCAACAGTATGAATCCAAAGTTTAGAAATAATCATTAATTATTTGGATTTACTGGATAATTTATTCATTTAATTTCTTAACAGCCAAAGAGAACATTAAAAATAAGCATTTAGCAGTCAATACTGGTAAGACTGCCAACGTAATGTAAATGTCATGCGTTTTCATCTCGAAATTCTGCCAATTACAAGATGACATGAACACAGCCAATAATCAAGTATGCTGTTCACATTGTGCTCAACCCCGGGTTATCGTCGTTCTAAACACTGCTTTTAACCCTGAGTAAAGAAACGCTTCACACCTGTAATTTGAGCAGTGTTAGCTCCACATTTTGCCCAGGGTTATGAAACTCTGCTCTGTAGCAGTATTAGCACTGCATTTGTGGTGTTAACTCTGCATTGGGGTCCTAAGCTTGTTCAGAGTCAAACAGAGGAGTGCTTGCTTTTGCTGCTGGAAGTTAGCAACAAATCAGACATTGAGCATCAAGGTTTAAAAAAATAAAATAAAAATCACATTGAAACATCAACAAGTAAGAGGTAACATTGGGGAAAAACTTTAAAAGAAAGAAATGTCAAAAGAAAAGCCGCAAATAAGCAACATTAACCCCGGGGTTTGAGAATGTACAGTGTAAAAGCGCCTGTTAACCAACACCCCGGGTTATTCATTAACCCCAGATATAGTACGAGCAGTGTAAAACGTGATTACAGATAACCCAGGATTCTGTTTATCAGGTGTTTAGGATGACCCAGGGTTAACAATTTTCAAATGTGACCCGAGTCCCCTGTTCAGACCCGAGGACAGTGTGAACACGAAGCGAAGCGACATTCAAACACTTGAGCCACTGAGACCAAATTTCAGCCTACAGTAAACTCCAGCAGTAATCCAGAGAGGGTGAAGTGTTAGGCCTCGCAAACACTAACAACACACCAAATGGCACTCAGTCCTACTGTTTGGAGAGTCGGTGGCTTTACAAAGGTCTTTTTGAAGCGTTCTCTAGCCCAAAGTCTCATGCAACCCAGCTTCTGAGCACAGGATTATCCGCAGTCATATTATCCAAACTGCACAAGCCAGTCTCCCATAAGGATTTCTGGATTACTATAATGACACGGAACATACTTTCGCACGAGCACAGGCGTCTCTGCGGGTCAGTGCAGAATACCAAACAGAGGTATTCATCGGAGTTCAGCCTCGGCCTCTTTGTCTCATCGCAGAACAGCTCTCATAAATGTCACCGTGCAGTACATGCTCCGTGGGCTGCCATTATGAGCGCACGAGTACTACAATATCTCCACAGAGTCTGTTATTGAACATGCATCTTGGGATTTGAACAGCCTCTAAAATAAACATTAGATATTTCCTTAGAGCAGCGTCTGCCATGCTGAGCCGTGCATGAATTGAATTGGGCGGCCCAGCGTGAGATGTCACTCATCTCTCCACTCCGTGTTTTTTAAACGTCCCTGTAAAAAGTCAATCTCATCTCACTATATGAAGATATTGACGTGGAAATATTCCACTGATGCTAGGCGGAGAGTCAAAACGGTTTGGTGGTGTAATCTGCTAGTTTTTTTTTATTTTTAACTAATCTAATCTAATCTAAAACCCTAATTACTGTGGAATCAATTACCTCGGCACAGCACTCGCTCTTAATTATCATAAACCCAAGTGTGCTCCACAGGGGGGCCGAAAGTCTACAAAATTTGACCATTGTGCATGTTTGGTGTGCGGTAAGGACTTTGACTTCACTGGCCTGTGAATTTGGCAGTCGCAGAGGGAGGTGAAGAGAGATTCCTGCTGGCCTGTACTGGAAACCCAGAGCCCCACGGCTTTTATAGACTCCATATAAACCAGATTCACTACAGACCACGAAAGTGCGCTTCTCTATTAAAGAAAACACTCCTCTCACTATAAAATCATGCACTGACAACATCCACAAATCAACTGGAACCAAATAAAGACAACACACGATTCTACATGCAGAGTAAATCGACATACACTTCAAAAAACAAGTTTGGCCCAAACCTTCAAAACAAGCATCCACATTAGTGATGTTACCTGAGTGAGACAGCAAGTGCATCCTTAGGCGCAGACTGTCTAGGAAGCGCTTGCCACATAGCTCGCATCCGTAGGTCTTCATTCCACTGTGCAGCTTCCTGCAGGGAGAAACAGGACAAAATAACATCAGCCAACACAGTTTATGTCAGATGCAGAAGAACAAAAAAACAAACAAAAAAAAAAACAGGCTTTTGGAGCACCTGGGTATATACTACAGGATTCGACTAGTGGGCTAAATGGCAAAGACTGAATAGCATAATTTTACTCCCAACCACATAAGCTCTCCCACTTCTCCCACAATGGATCAGACAGTTGGTATTAGAACTGGAGTACTTCTTTTTCTAATATGCAAGATATGTAAAGGCGCTGTTCATCTATGATGAGTGAAAATACACCATTGTTTGCAACGACTTGAAGCTAAACTTGCTCGTCTCCCTGTCATTAAACACTTCAGGTAACGTTATTCTCATGTTACACAATTACAATAAACTTAAGCCTGTCACTAATCATCTTGAAATGCCTGAAAGCCAAAAATTATCAATGGCACACGGGCTTTTAAAGTCCTATTGTTCATTCATTCAATTCCCTAAGCAGAGATGAAGGAGCCCTTTATCTAAACAGGAACATATAGATGGCCATGAGCCCTCAGATAAGACTGATTTCAATGGCTGGATTTGGCTGCAGGGTCCATTTCAAACAAGGGGTCAACTTTTCATGAGGCTAAAAGCGAAACATTTGTTCTTCTGAATTATAACATCCGAGTATCAAGAAAAAAAATTGACCCAGCAGAAGAGAGGCACAGCGAAGCATGTGCCCAGAGTGAATTTTGAGTCAAGTGGACTTTCAAAAGCAATTTGATAAATTAAACTGCACAATTAATTTAAGTATATAGTGTGGAACAAATCACATCTAAATTGGCTCTCCAATCAAACTGCACCTTCTGAGTGTATTTGAGTTAAACTCAACCTCATGCAGGGCATTCGATGGAATAATATACAGAAATTGTTCAAAACTAAAATTTTGGCAGATATGTTTGGAAGCCGAAAACTTTTACAACTATTGCTTACAACTATTGCACAAAAAAAAACTACTTGGAAAGAAAAATATCAAATATTATAATAAAAACCTAACTGCAGAAAACCAAGGTGCATAATCATTTATGCATTTCACAAACTTTATCCAGAGCAACATACATTTCATTGGGTATACATTTAAATAGTTTTTGCCTTCTCTGCAAATCAAACTCACAACTTATTATTGGAAGCACCATGCACTAATATCGCTGACACAGGAAGGCATTTGACAAAAAATAAATAAACCCACAAGACGTTTTATCAAACTACTTGCTGTAATGGTTTTAGTAGTAAATCACTATGTGGATAGATATTAAAAGCAGATTAAGTTTAAACAAATATATATTACATACACTGATAAGATTTTTGGTCATCACCAAACCAAATCAAATGTACTGATTGTAAAAATAAATGAAAAATATATACAAACGATTATTAAGTAGTTCAACGTTTTGTGTAGATCTCATTTTGCGAAGACCATTAAAAAAAACAACTCTGTACTGGCACATGGAGCCGCATTGAGTACAGGAAGAAACAATGATGTCCTTTTGTCTCACTGTCCCCTTGGATTAAGCCTTAAACCTAGTGCAGACTTTGCAATGTTTTAGTGTATTTACCGTTTCAACCATTAGCATTCTGCTTTGGCACTTAACCCATGTGTGGCTTTAAATCGACGAGTGAATGCACATGTGTGACTTTCTCAGGCTTCACAACAAAAGATCCCGAGCATCTGCATCTTTTCAGCGCGCTAATCCTTAGAAGCATCACATCCGATTGCTAATATGGTATTTAAAAAAAAAAACAAAAAAAAAACACTGGTGAATTAAACTCAGGCTGGTCAAAGCCACCCATTGAGAGTACAGTCACGGCAGGTAAGTGGTTTTATGGGTTGCGGTGGTGCGACCTGCACTCAAAGTACGAGTTCATAAGAATGCTGCGAGGACACTGGCAACTTGCTGTGAGTGGTGAACTGAATTGGTTTTTATTAGCATGCTTACAGCATTTGGTAATTGTTTCCAGAGTGGTAATTAGCTCATTGTTTGCACTTTAGTGCCAAATGTATACATCTTTAATGAGTAACAAAGACAGGCGCTTTCTTCACTTTCCATTCATACTACACAGATAACACACACCACAAAACACACTTAAGGAAGTATTTTTGTTTGTTCCATTAAACAGTGTCATTTTTCAAGTGAAATCTATAAGCAACGGTACAATTGATTCCATGGTTGATTCTTCCATAAGGACACACTAACCAACCAAAAACTATTTTTAAATCGAACAACTCTTCTGGTTTCTGTTTGAAGTTGTAAGAGTCAGCATCACATGCTGAGTTGTAATGATTTTAGCTTTTATTCTCTGTTCTTATAAACAAGAATTGGCAGAACATGGAAATAGTGGCTAGAATTATGAAGCAAGGAAGTGTGGTTTAACCTCAATGAGAGAACAACAACACCAAAAAAAAAGCACTGATGGAAAACCATTTGGGGTTGAGAAACGCAAAAGAGAGACTCCAGAAAATAAACAAAAGAGGGGGGGTGAGAGAAAACTTGCAACGCATCCAAAATCCTGATGGCTGTCTTCTAGATGGGGATTGTGGAGACCCAACAAACAAAGAGAAGAATGAAGCAGCAAAGCCCTTTGGCAAGCTGCAAGTAATTAAAAAGGCCTGTAAACGCCTTCCAGGATAAAGGGCACTTCAAAAGACAGGCGGGCGAGTGAGCGCGCGAGGGGGAGCTGGGAAAAGCCAGGGGTCTGTGCACCTTTGGGATCTAGGCTAATGCGGCACAATACAGAGATACTGTAGGGGGAACACTCAAAGGCCTTTGTATGCCTTCAATCTAGGCATTGTCCCTCTCCTGAGGTCTGAGGAGAGCGCGCTTCCCCTGATTAGAGACTGACAGAGAGCGCACACTGTCGGACTGACCCTGCGAGCCCTGAGGGGACGTTTCCGAGCCAAAAGAAGACAGACTGGCTAGGTCAGACAGGATGGGTCTACTTTTACTACATACAGTATTGAGATTTCTGGAGTCTTCTAATGCTAAGGTCATTACCTGATAAAACATTTACTACTCTTACAAAGTCACTTCGAATTAGGTGTACAATATATTTGGTACCTGGTTTGTTAAATTAAAAACTAAATCTAAACTCTTCAAAGTTTTTGAAAATGTACTGTGTTAATGGTTTACACTGTATTTGCAACACTATCTCATAGCAATTTGTAACTTTTTGATTTAGTGGCTAATTCGTATGAATTTGTATGCTCTCATTCGTACAATTTAATATGATTTGCTCATCCCTAATGACAATTGGGTTTAGGGTTTGATGCCATGCCTCGTTTTAAAGTTCGTACATTTTTGTATTACTGAACTCGAACTGAATTAGCCACTAAACTGACAAAACGCAAAATAGTTACGTTTCCTCATGAGATCAGGCTGGTATTTGATGAATATCAACCTATCGTGTTGGAAATGTAATTATACATTCTTATTTACAGTTTTAAAGTTAAGATGATCAAAGCATTAATTTTTATTTAATGCACTAAAATAAATGCATTAACATTTAGATTGCCACAATATTAAATGTTGTTGTATAACTAAAAAAAAAAAAATACAAAAAAGTCAAATCAAAATATATTATTTTTTAATGTTTAAAATATAACTATTTTAATGAAACACAAATAACTTTATTAAAATAAATAACTATACATTAACTACAATAATACGAAACCTAATGAAGACTTTGATTTTGCCTTGGCTAAAGCAGTAAGAGGTTTACATGCAATACCACGGTTTGCTTAAAAGCAGAGGGAGGTCATTAGTTTTATCTGTGCTCTACTTTTACAGGTACTTGGAAAGCGAGGGCGACCCTGGATGTGACTTGCTCAAACCTGCGTCCAGTGTGGAGCGCGGCAGCAGTCCTATCGTAAAGGCGAAGTCACAGAGCACCTGCCCTTGCAATTACTACAACTTCTATTTTCTGGACAAGCAGAAGTAAACCCTCTGTAGATTTTATGGGACATATATGCCCCTGCACCCCACCTCTTCAACACACACACACACACACCTTATATGTGTGAACTACGGCAGTTCCTTTTCCCCCCAGGCCTCTCCAACCAGCTGTGCTCTGGCTTTGCCACAAAAAACTGTAGATGGTGTGTGTGTGAAAGCAGAAGAGAAAAGGGAGGGGTGGCACTCGGTGTGCCTCAAACAGACTGACTGTAGTCATTAAGGAAGCAGGCATAAAACTCTCAAGCCATTTACTCAGTTAATAAGCGACTTTGTCTAACAGTCAGTTTTGACAACGGCAATAAATTTTAAATTTATGTCAACAAAACATATGCTGAACACCTCATTTCAATGCCGGAGTGGCGTGCTGGCTCGTAAATCAGCCCTGTGTTTGAAACCCGAGTAGATTACGGGCCTGTGTTATTGAGCTGTTAGATCCCGGCCCATATAAAGCTGAACTTTCTCACTCCTGACTGGACCCCGGGTCGTACATCATAGCCAGTAGTTTCCCAGTGTCAGCGTGGCTCGTTCACTGCCCCCCCCCCTTCCAGCAGACTGGAAAGATGAAAAATACTGTCTATGAAAAGGCATAAAAGTAGGTGAAATATTTGCATACTTTTAAGGCTGCCAAGGTGCATGCCTAAAATAAGTTGAGCGCCATCACTTGTGCTGTCGCAAAACTTACAGGTGAAGAGTGATGAATGGTGGTAATCAAATAGTTTTAATGATTGTTGAATCCCATCGTATGGAGAAATAAAAAGTTTTATTTTTTGTTCGCCACAAAAATAGGCAAGCCAAACAGGTTTGGAATGACATGACATTGAGTAAATGTACACCAAATGTGACAGGTTTTGGGCTCATCTGAACCTCAACAGACATGTTTCTTAAAGGATGTCTTTGCATTTAAATCTGGCTAATAATAGCACAATGGAGGGAAGCAAGATTCAAGTGTCTCATGACAGATGACACCTCAAAACAAAGCTCATGCTTAGACTTTTTATTTTTTTTATTTTTTATTCAGTGCCACAAAAACATGCACAACATAATGTTTCTGGTTGTAGCAGCAGTGCTTAAAAGGGGAATAATAAAAATGTTAAATAAAAATAATAAAAACATAACTTTGAGAGTTTAATAGCTGTGTCATCGTGCTAACTAAATTACTGCTGCTAATATCCCAAAGAAGCATATAGTATATCAGTATTGACAACAAGCTTGATTGCACATAAAAAACATTGCTATGCTAATATGTTGATAATATTGTAAATACAAAGTTCTGTCAAGAAACTCTATTGGGCACACAGATTAATAGGTACTATATAATCTGGTCCTGCTAAGTCATCAACTACATAGTGCAGGTGATCAGTTGCGGTCCCCTCAGTAGCCAATGAGCTTGCTCCTCATGCCTCGGTGCTGT
>CAIGQQ010008883.1:448909-510753 GCA_903798035.1 Danio albolineatus
TCATACATAAATAGTTGTTTTAAATAAACTTATAAGAGTGGTCTCAGGTTTTTAAACGCCCCAAAATGGAGCTCTATGTTAGGAATAAAAAAAGATCCAAAAGTGTTTTCGTCTCGCCTGCAAGAGATGAGACATCCCTAAACTGACTGTTTGCGGTATATCTGCTTTATTTTAGCAATCTTCAGTGAGACTAGCAGCATGTCTTTTCCCCAGTCTTTTCCAGTCCATTAAGAATGAATGAGGCAGACAATGGCGAATCAGATGGCGAAAAAACAAAACGACAGCATCAACAACAAAAACCAACCAAATTTCAGCTGTTCGAGATAAGCCCACCCTTAACCCCTGCAACTGCATCCATGAAAAGCCATTACTGCGTTTATGAGCCGTGCGCCACTTCTCCCTCGCTCTCTTTATCTCTTTCTCTCACACACAATGTGGTTACGCTCTATAAGATACAATTGTGCTTGAATATATTATTTTGACTGACAGAAAATTACATAGTACTGCCAGTCTCTCTCACTGTTTACCAACCCCGTCTTTATGTCTATCCTTTGTTTCAAGATCTTTTTTCTCTGCCTTTTTTTTTTCATGATCGGAATGTATCAAATGGCTGGGTAATTCTCAGCGGCGCGGGCTGTTTATCAGGAGTCCTCCTGTACATATCAATGACTCGGCCCTCTCTCCCTGCGGCGAGACATTCATATGAATTCCAGCCACACTCACACATACTGCAAACTCGTGCTAAGCATAGATGAGTAGCGGCTGAAGAGAGAGACGCAGACAGAGAAAGCGAGACAGTGCGAGAGCAGAGGGTGGCTGCCTTTATTACCATCCTCAAAGGGCTTTTTTATACTATATACACACACACTGACAAACACTGATTTTACCTACAGCTCCACTGATAAGGATAGACAACATTTAAAACGTATTGTATGAATAAGAGGAAAATGGCAGGCAATCAAAACCTTTAATGGGCCTTTTCTGAATAGCAGCCAAGAATTCGGCTCTGTTCTGAATCCTAGCGAGCTGCCTATATAGATGTCATACGCTTCATAATGTGAAGCCTTTTCCCAGTAGGTTGCCAGCATGATTAGGTGGCTAAACGTTCAATTGCATTAGTGAAATTGCACAGGAACATAATGTATCAATTGTGTATGGTCAATAGTGTAGGGATACGTAAGCACACAAAGCAGTTTTCTATTGGTCAGTGCAGCACATTGCTAAATTCTATGCTATTTCTGTTGATAATATATCATATTTGTTATACTATGAACACTTTAATACTGAAAACAGATACTCTAATCCCATAAACAAAGCTAACCATGGCAAACATTTACCACATTGACAACATCATTAAATAATGGAGTGAAAAATCAAATCATCAACAAAGCAAGCAAGAAAGGTCAAGCAAAATAAACTTTGGTCACTTTATTTTAAAAAAAGGTACAATTTAGGTTAATCAGAACAAAATCAATGATTTAACTAAATCAGTAATTTAGTACTTTAGTTTAGGTACTGGGTAAAATTAGGGACGTAGAACAGGCTCTTTCTTTATAAATACTAATAAACAGTTACGTACTATCTTAACAATAGGTAATAAGCTAGTAGTTAATAGTGGGAATTGGCACTATTGGTAAACTAAAGTGTTACGAAAATATTTGCTATGCTATTAAAATAGACAAAAAATAAATAAATAAATAAAAATAAATAAATAAAAAATAAAAAATAATTAAATACAAATAAAAATAAAATAAAATCTAACACCGCAATCCCACAAGGACATAAATATAAATCATTCAATACTAATATAAATACAAAAACACAAGTATTCTAAATAATTTTCATACTGTGCATGTACTGTAATACTATCAACTAATACTCAGAAACTTTGAAAATAAACAAATCCAACATGAAAGCCAAAGGAAAAGAGAGCATTTTAAAGTTATGATATCATTAACATATTCTATTTTACCAAATATCAATCCATAAACACATTCTAAATATAACTCATTTAGTATAGTAAAAAATAATCCCTCAGTCCCTTTGTTCATCAGAGATCGCCACAGTGGAATGAACCGTCAACTTATCCAGCGCATGTTTTACACAGCAGACGCCCTTCCAGCTGCAATCCATCACTGGGAAACATCCATACACACTCATACACTAGAGCCAATTTAGTTTATTCAATTCACTCATAGCGCATGTCTTTGGTCTCTTTGGCACCTGGAGGAAACCCACGTGAACACTGGGAGAACATGCAAACTCCACACAGAAATTGAACATGCAAACTCCTAATTGTTATTATATTAATTATAATATGATTATACTGTAAATACACAAACCAGAACAAATATACAAATCAGTAACTTTTGATGTTGCTTTTCAGCTTGTATGCCAACTAAGAAGGCTTTTTAGCTCCTGAGCAGGCCATAGACAGCAAGGCTTGGAAATGGATCTGCTGTAGTTAAAAACCGCAGCCCTGTTGCATGAAATTACCAAAGGCACCTTAAACATCTTTTTTCTCCATGCCTGATGTCATCAATAAATCCCTGCCTTGTTTTGTGGATCAATCTTGTTTTTCGGCGAACATCCCACGCTGGGTGGCTGAACCACACCGTGGAGGCTAGGTTAAATAAGCAGCATGTAGTCCAGGCTCTACTATGAGAAGGGAGGGGGTCTCTTCAAAAACAAGACAGTGAAGGTGTGTTGGGAGACTGGGGCGTTGAACAAAGCTCAATTATGTTGTCCGGGGGAACGACACAGCACTCCTTTCATTATCCTTTCGAAGCCTCTTTTCTGTGGAGTCAACAGGCAGAACTGTGGCGCATTAGCCGCACACAAGAGCTCTGTCAGAAAGCGGGCTTAAGCCGCCGCTCCTAATTGCGCTACCTGGGAAAAAGAGCCACATTCCCCCTCATTCTAATCCACAATTTATACCTGCACCCTCACTAGGGAAAGGATTCGCACCTAATGCCTCATTCACTGGCAGCCATTACGAGACAGCCTCTGTCATTAACCTAATGACACAAACTAGAGCGCAATGGCCGGCGCATTTGGCAATAAAAGGGACACCGTGAAGTTTAGGGTTATTGATGGCGACGGAAGGAGGGGTCTATTTTTTTTTTTCATTTTTTTTTTGGAGGACACTCATGTTTGCAAATATATCAGGTCTGTGTTCAGTGATTAGCTCTGTGATTTGAAAGCCTGTGACACTTACAATAATAGCTGTGCCGGCTAATCAAGGGTTTGCGCTTCTTGGTAAAAATGAGAGCGAGAAAAGGAGAGAGGGAGAAGGAGAGCGAGTGAAAACAAGAAAAGCGCTGGGTTAACTGACATCTTTAAGCCTGCCAGAGTGTGAGGTTAAATGGCATCGCGAGCTCCCAAATCCTCTTTTTCTTCTCCTTTTATCACAACGCCTGCCTCTTTCTATCTCTGAATATAGCAATTCTTTCATTTCTCAACATTCCTTAGCAGTTTGTTATGTTCTTGTTTTCCTCCGTTGCCATTTGTTGATCTTCAGATCTGTGAGGCTAGCGCACACAAGCGCGTCGTGGCTCTATAAAAAGCCCCAGACGAGAGTTCCCTCCGCCATGCATTATTCATGGGCATCACCTTCAATCAAGTGGCAGAAACCTCAAGGATGTCTAACTTTAGGTCTTCTCTTTTTGAGAAAGAAGACAGAAGCAGGCAAGAAACATTCCAGTGTGTCTTGTATAATTTATTCCCTGTTCAGATGACATCAAATACTTGTACCCTCTTGTGTGTTCCAGTTTATATCTGCCATGCTCGGGGAGAAATACATTTCTTCCTGTTCTAACAAGCTGGCACCTGTTACATTAATAAAGATGAAACTAAATAACAACTTATACAAGGTGGAATGCGCAAAAACAAGATGCTAAAATTTAAGCGGAACAGCCTGTGAAGCCGAGCGCAGATGTATTATCATTACCATAAAAAAAAGCCTTAACCTCAACTCAAATCATCATTATTGCCACCTGCTATGACACTCTTTGTAAACAGACGTGCTTGACTGTCTGGGCACGGGCTCAAATAGGACATGGAAGGCTTGTGCAGGCCGGTCGACAGGAGTGTTACGCAACGACTCGAGGCGGAATATGATCCGCAGACAGTGACATGCGAGGCCTCGCTGGTGGTCCATGGATTTATAGATTCTGTTTTGATTTGATTTATGCTTTTATTTTGGTCTAGACGGAGTGCTTTGGCTGAACTTGACCCCAGAAATGCGAGACAGCGTAAACACCTCCGCCCTGTGGTGTCGTGATACCTCCTCGTACCTCGGCCCAGGCCGCAGGGGAGTTTCAGGTGTTGGCGAAGCCTACGCGCGCACGTACCCTGCCAAGACGAGGTATCTGCACAGTCATGCCCCCACCCTCCGTCCTGCTGGAGAACAGCAGTGGTCTGAAATAGCCGGGCTGTAGCTTCCCTCCGCCCGGCGGTAAACAAGCCTCCCGTCTGGCACGGCCGAGCGGCATCCGAGCCCTGCTACGTGCGGAGTCACCGTCCCTGTTACTCACCCACAAACCAGCCTCTCACCGAGAAAGTGCCGTCAACAGCTAGCATGCAGAGGAAGACAGAAGAAGAAGAGGAGGGGAGGAAATAAAGGCGTGAACACATACTGCGATATTGAAAGGGAGACGCTGAGAAGGGGTCAGACAGAATAAAATGGAAGCACACAAAACACGGCAATGTCAAGAATGTGTGCCATATTAGATTTCTGCTGTAAGCAGAACATTGATAATGGCTCTCACAGAGATTTCGTGTCAGCCCGTCTGGTGGTTTGTCGCCTTGTGCTATTTTTTTTTTTTTTTTTTTTTACAGAATAGGCCAGTGTGTGAAGCTCAGCTGAGCACAGTTATGAAGCACATGGTGCTCAGCAAACCGCATTAGAAAAATGTGAGGCAAAATTTGGCCAGCATAAGCAAGAACCAATTCACTAGCTAACACTTGAGAACTCCTGACAGCTCTCTTGCTCTGACAATTACAATTCTGGCATATCAGCCCATAACAGCAAGGAGTGTACAAAACTGCAGCGTCCCATAGCAGAAATCCGATTTAAGTATTTAAAGCAAATCTAGTAGTCTGAATGAATTATTTAATAAGTGAAAATAAAAGTGGCGGTGACATGGTGGCTCAGTGGTTAGCACTGTTGCCTCACAGAAAGGTGGTCACTGATTCGAGTCCAGGCTGGATCAGTTGGCATATCTGTTTGGAGTTTGCATATTCTCCCCGTGTTCATGTGGGTTTCCTCCGGGTGCTCCGCTGCGCTATACAGTAGGTGAAAAGAATAAACTAAATGTGTATGTGTGTGAATAAGCGTGTATGGATGATTCCTAATACCGTGTTGCAGCTAGAAGGGCATCCACTGCATAAAACATATGTTGAATAAGTTGGCGGTTCTTTCTGCTGTGACCCCTGATGAATAAAGGGACTAAGCCGAAGGAAAATTAATAAAATAAAATAAGTTACTAAAAAATACATTAAGGGGCGCCACGGTGGCGTAGTGAGTAGTACGTTCGCCTCACAGCAAGAAGGTCGCTGGTTCGAGCCTGGGCCGCATCAGTTGGCATTTCTGTGGAGTTTGCATGTTCTCCCCGTGGTTGCGTGGGTTTCCTCCAGGTGCTCCGGTTTCCCCCACAAGTCCAAAGACATGCGGTATAGGTGAATTGGGTAAACTAAATTGTCCGTAGTGTATGAGTGTGAATGAGTATGTATGGATGTTTCCCAGAGATGGGTTGCAGCTGGAATGGCATGCGCTGCGTGAAAAAAAAAATGCTGGATAAGTTGGCGGTTCATTCCGCTGTGGCTGATTACTACCATCCATCAATCCATCCATTTATCAATCCATCAGTATTTCATTCTATCCATCAATCTATTATTCAACAACTCTATAACAATCCATCAACTTCTAGTCTTACATAAATTGTTTCATCCATAAAAGTTGACCTGTCATTTTATCAGTATCTATCCATCAATCTTACAAATTATTCATTCAATTAAATGATCCAATTATTCCTTATACATAAATGTAAAAAATATATTAATATGCGTGTAATATACACATCCTTTCTGTAACACAACAGTATCAACCCTAATGCTTCAATCAAAAATATAAAAGTTAACATTACCTACACCCCTAGCAACTAATTAATTTAATTTAAATTTCAATAAAGTGTTGAGAATCTGATGCCTTCTATTCAGCTCTTGGAGTAAAGCTATACATTTTACACTGAACTCGGTACAGTTTCCATCCTGACTGAAATGTAAACCTTAACCACAGCCAGATAAGCTATCAGCTGGGTCTCGGATCAGTGCCAAGGGGCAAACACCTCCATTGATGCTTATTTACAGTGCTGGGAGAAGCAGGAGAAGGACTGAAGGGGTTGGAAAAAGCAATGGCCGTGTGATTCAGGTCCTACCCAGGCCTCATTACTGACCGCCCGCTGTCTGACAACGAAGAAAGCAGGGTGAAGGAGCCTTAGCTCTGGAATGAGAGCGTAAGGAGAAATCAATACGGCTCCCATGACCCAGTCGTGCGCTGCCTCTCATTGTGAGGGGAAATCAAAACAGACTTCTGTACAAAACTAATAACTATCAGCAGCATGAATGCCTGGGAGGACTTGTCACTCCTGAGCTGGGTGCTCGGTGCGAGAGAAACACAGAGAGATAGAAAGAGAGACAGAGAGAGAGAGAGAGAGAGAGAGAGAAAGAGAGAGAGAGAGAGAGGGGTCCAGCCAGACACATCAGTCTGTCTTTCGCTCTCTTTCATCCTTCACATCTCAGCAGGAGCACAATAACAGCACGCTCTGAGTGGCTGGATGCAGGTACACAGAAAACACACATAAGCCTTTCTGAGGCCTTTTAATGTGTGCCTCCACCTGCCATGTTACATCACTTTCATAACCGCTCAGAGCGATCCACGTGCACTACGGAAATCATTTTCCTAATCAGTATAGTGTCGCATTGTCTTGTAGGCTTAGTTAAACATCCTTTAAAAACACATTTACTTGAGAAGCAAAGCAGAAGAAATCCTCATCTTTTTCGCTTACTAAATATTCAGAATTCACCCAGAAATGTTCATGCTACTAACATAAACTATTGTTTTTTTTTGCTTTACATTTTTCATATATTAAATTATATTATATTACATTCTATGGCATTGTATTTTACGATATTTAATATACCTTAGTGACAAATAAGGCTACGATTAATAATTTATTATTTTTGTATTATGAATTATGCCAGGAGTGAATATATCAGTGTGTTTTAGATAAACAAAGGTCAACTTTCCTTATGAAAAAAAACTGTTACTCATTTAGAATTCTAAGGCATACTAGGGATATATGATGCAATGTAATACAATAAAACGCAATATAATGTGTTTAATGAAATACATGTTTTGCATAATGAAACATGAAATAAACGGAATGTACAAAAAGTAATTAATATTTCACCCAGATTTAATTACTTAAAAATTGATTGCGACAGATCTAAAAGCAAAAATGTAAGACTTTAAAGATGGGGAAAAAAAAACAAAAAACAGAATTATAATTTTTTTCGGTGTCTTACACGCACAAAAAAGAGCTTTAAAATACAATAAATTTTCATTAAAAAATATAAAGAAAATCGAAAAAACAGAAGAAGACAGAAATAAAGGTCATTGCGCATGCACAATGAACCCTCAATCACGTGATCGAGCCGTAAAATTCTTGAGAAAGCAGCGGCGGCGTCTGTTTCAGGCATCTGAAGAGCATGAATAATGCATTGAGGAGTGGTGAGCGCTGTAGTGGCTGCTCGGCTTCATCAAACACTCCGTCCTCAGTAAGGTGTCATGTCTTTCAACAGATGCATGCAACAAAAGAGTAATTAATAGCCCAGCGGCGAGTGTTAGAATCCCCATGCCTCAATATGTCTTCATTTGCCATCCAGTATATGCGGCGGGATGGAGCTTTCTGCGGGCCATGTTTCTCCTCATTATGCCCATCAACAGCAGCCAGTCTCTGCGGGAGGACTCACAAGCTCATTCTGATTCACGCCCCACTAACGCACGCCATAGCCATAATGTATAGAACAAACAAGTCATGCTGTCTGCATATAAAAGCTCCTCAGAATGGAGAAGAACCTGATCTAGAAACAAACTGTAGATCAGCAGACACGCGCATCTAGGTAAAGCAACTGCAGGGTGTGCCGTGGAAAAAAAAGAAAAAGAGAATAATTGGATATTAAATGGATCTGAAATGAAAGTAGGACTGGGGATAGCTGGGGCACTTCAAAATTATGTTTCTAAAACTTTTTTTTTTGTCTTTGATATGATATGAAAGAACTGAAGACCCATTACTCTAAACCAGGCTATATCATCTGAAATGTTCGATTGATCCCCAGAGGCAAAATCTTGAAATGAGCAGCTCCCCTGGATATGTATGCCATGATGCGTCTTCAACGTGACAGACAAAATGAGATTTTAGGAGGGATCTTGTGAGCTTTTCTAAATATATTGCTGCATCTATCATCTCATCAACTGTATGACACCGCATATGCATTATTATACAATTTCAAAATGTATGCCTTGAGCGAAAAACATCCGTATCTGAAAATTATGGAATAAAATTCCCAATAAATCCCAAAAATAGGTGTGTGTAAAATTTTTAGTCTGTTGCCACCTGTGCACTGTACATCTGTATCTAAAGCAGCATATACAGTATAGGGTTCTGATTTCGGGACAAAAGAGTCAAATCTAGTATAGTATAGTATAGTATAGTATAAAATAAAAAGTAAAAAAAAATATATAGTAAAAGTATAGTAAAAAAAAAAAAAAAAAAAAAAAAAAAAAAAATTAGCGAATTAAGCAGATGCAATTTCTAAATCGCAAAGGCTGCAATTTTATCTGTTAATTTATTTTGATTTTTGTTCATGTTCTTGTGTGCATGATTTTAATATGTTAACCAATCAGAGCTGACGCAGCACACCGGGCAATTCCAGCTAAGTGGAGCGGGAGAAAGATGTTAACCAATCAGAGCTCACTTCGCGCATGACAAAGTTGAGCCGGAAAAATGAATAGGTGGTTTTGATTTACCTTAGTTTTTTTTTTAAGACAATTTATTACAGTTTTGTTTATCAATCAGTTAGTACTATTGTGTACAGTATGTTTTCAACTAGAGTTGAGGTTAATTAATCTTAATTTATTTTATGTTGTCTGTTTTAAAGACAATTTTACTACAGTTTTATTTAATAAACTTAATACTATGTTATTTCATTGTGAAATGTTTTGTTATGCACTTCTTGTGCACTGAATACTTTTTAGATATATATAAATAAAACCATAAATGTATTTTTAATTTTAATTAAAGTTATCCGTCACAGTGAGGATAAAAAGTATATAGTTGCAGCGTGGCATTGCAAATAATGACACTTAAGCTAAACACTAAACTTTTGCACAGAGGAAAAAAAACAAAAACTGACCTTGGGGGAAAAATATATGAATAAATTTGAGGCCTAAAAAAAAGCATATTTACATCCTCTCTTCACAATAGGGGAGGCACATGTATTTATAAAAAAAATCAATATCAAAATGAATATTATGAAACTAATGTTTAAGAAAATATAAATATGAACAAAATGAAACAAATTCAGTTGACAAGGATGTCAAGATTAGTTGCACAATATTTATCAGTAAAATGGGTCAAGCACTTCCGGTGAACTATATGCCATTACAAAATCGGCACGTGTAAGGTTGGTTTTCTTTAAAAATCAACAATCTTCACTGCCTGGTTGATATACAATAGAAAGTGGGTCTCAGAATGCACAAGCAGCATTGCGTTAATTTTCATTTTCCCATGCCATGTCTTTAAAATATGAACATTTATTTTACCCCAGTACATTCAATGGAGGCGTCACAGTGGCGCAGTGGGTAGCACGATCACCTCGCAGCAAGAAGGTCACTGGTTCAAGCCTCGGCTGGGTCAGTTGGCATTTCTGTGTGGAGTTTGTATGTTCTTCCTGTGTTGGAGTGACTGTGTGGATGTTTTCCAGTGATGGTTTGCTGTGTAAAACATATGCTGGATAGGTTGGTGGTTCATTCCACTGTGGCAACCCCAGATAAATAAAGAGACCAAGCCGAAAAGAAAACGAACGAATGAATGAAAATTCAATGGAGTTTCTGTGCTATAGCCTGCTGATCCTGACAGGCGCATGCATGTAAACAGCTTTTCATCTCGTTTTACGCTTGAACAACTAAATAAACGCTTAAGTCTATTTAACTGATTACTGTATATTTCAATTACATTACAACATTGATGCTGTAAAAGGAACCGTATAAAGCTGAAGACCCATTAACCACTAAAACTAATGTTTATTAGTAGGTGAAGAGACACTAGCTGTGCATATATGCTGAAATATTATTAGACACTGGAAAAAAAGAACAAAATACATAAATGAACAGCTAGGTCAGTAACACATCCAATCATCCACAAAATTATGCAAGAAAACATTTAAGACCATGAATGAAGATTTTGAAGAACTTGAATAAAGATTTTGTCTAAAAATGTAATTGCTTATGCTTAAAAGTGTTAGTTCACCCAAAACAGAAAACTTACTCATCCTCAACCATTATGAGTTTCTTATTCTGTTAAACACAAAAGATGTTATTTTGAAAAAAAAAAAAAAAAAAACGGACAACTTGCAATTTATAAATTCCATAGTAAGAAAAACCAAATACTACTGAAGTCAATCATTACAGGTTCCCAAAATATCTTCAATAGCGTCCAACAGAAGAAAGTGGAACAGATTTAAAACTTGCGAAGTGTGAGTAAACGCTGACAGAATTTTCAGTTTTGGGTGAACTATCCCTTTAAGGTGGTTTGTTTTAGCGGTGAACACACATGAGAGCTGTATATGCTATTCGCCATTGACATGCTCAACAAGTTTGCAATGATTTTATGCAGACCCCCAATGCACTCTCTAGGGGCTCGAGGGTCAAATGGCACTTTTCACGCAAGTGATGTTGTTTTAAAGTACACCGACCGGCGCATTTAAATCAGCATTTTAACAAACATCTCCAGCGTCCCTCACCAAAAGAAATCCCCCTTGTGTTACTTGAGACAAGCAATTTGCCTTTTTCGTTGTTTGCTTGACCTAGAGAAAACAATTTCAAAGGGTCTTCCTGTGGGTTTAACAGCTCAGTTGAACAGGTAGGCACCGGGCTGCTTTTTTCCCCCGGAAGATGAATTGGTGAGCTGTCGGTTCCAGACAGGGCGAGTAGTTGTGTTTCTGTAATAGGACACTGGAAGTGTCTTTGATTAATGAAAGTGTGATACTGAGCTGTTAGAGAGCCTTCCTACTGAAAGAGCGATTGAAGCGGGGATACGTGGCGACAGATGCAGGAACACGGCTGGACCAGGAGGAGAGAACGGCTTTGGACACACTCCCTCATAAAGCACAGGAGGGGGTTCAAGGGTTTGAGATGGGAAAACCACTATGGGGTGCAAAAACGTCCTGTGGACAGAAGCGGAGCTATTAAGCGAACGCTTCTTTGATGAGAAATGACACACATTAACTGCCAGAGCCATCACAGGGAACGAAGACTTTGAGCATGATCACTTTTAGTCTAAAATGCACAATAAAATTCATTTAGTGCCTTTCATTAGATGGAAGACAAATGTGACTCGAGTTAAATCGCAATTATGAGGCAGACATTACAGGATCAGACTTGCCTTTCTTTTAAGCTTTCATCAACAACAGACTCCTTTTCCTGTAAACCAAGTCATTTCATTCTTGTTTTGTCTAAATACATTTCTTCTGTCTTTTATTTAGAACTGCTTTTCCCCTGGCTTGAATCTCAAAACCTCAAAAAAACACACTGCGCTAAAGCAAACACGTCCTCTTCAAAACATGCTGGAAAGCTTTTTGTTTACCCGGTTTTATAAATGCCCAACAATGCAAAGTTTGCGAAGCAAGAACACTCTGTCGTGCTGCTGACAGGCCAAACTCTGTTCCAACGCCTGGGGAGAACTTTAAATAAACAATTGTCTTCATACTAAATGTCTGACAATCTAGTCACGAACGTCCTTCCATTCCAAAACCCGGCACGCCTTGGCATTTTTTGCTAACAGTTTGAATTAAACATCTTTTGATTTCAATATACACCAAAATGAGGGAATCAGATCACTGCAGGATGATTGGCTGCTTGTTGTGTTGCACCATTATTGAGCAATTGCATTATTGCATTTCATGGCAGAACATGTTTTATTGAGCTGATTAGTATCCTGAGATGACTGCATCGCGATCAAGGGCTTTTCCTCCGAGCACTGGCTTTATAAGCCTTTTTTATAACACATCACCCAAAATGGTTCAAGATGGCTAGGAGATGAGAGATTCACACAAGCAAAAAAAAAGACCTTCAAAACAAGTACAACAAACATTTGCAAAAAAAAAAGTGTTTTCTCAGTTCCCAACCCCCCTTGTGCCAAAGACGGGATTATTTTGGGGAGGGTGAGGGGTGTACGGAAGAAAGGATGTTTATGCTCGCCTCGTTTCTAGGCCGTGAGCTCTCCCAAGGGAGTGCATTCCTCACCCAAAGCATGACTAAAGGTATGTGAACCATCTGGACAAAGCCACTGGCCACAATGGCCCTACACACCCAAGCCAAAGAAGCCTTTCATTCACTGGTCAGGACTTTGATATCCATCTGCTCCAGCAGGGTCAACCATCATTTCAACTCTTATCAATTGTGATCAGTTGCATTCGTTCTGAACAGGTATTAGGGCTGGACACAAGATTATGTTCGCACAAATTATTAATACAGTCTTTAAAATCAATAAAGTAGTACAGTATATATCGATATCCAATAGTTTGATATGAGCACATCTCAAGTCAAAAAATAAAAATAACTCTAGTGGTGAGGTATGGAGACAGGCATGGGCCGGTATAAGATAACCTTGGATAAAAATATTACGGTTTCATGGTATTGTGATTACCACTCTAAAATATGTTCTTTTTTAATGTCTGGGTAAACTGCAAAAGCTTTTTTCCCCCCTTTGAACACAAAATATTTAAAATTGAGAAACATTTCAAATATTTTAGAACAGTAAACATGTCAGGCTAAATAATTAAATTGAATCATTGACTTCTGCTGTCTACATTAGTTTCAAAAACACTGAATCTTTTACAATTTAAAGCGGCATCTTTGGATATATTTTCTGCTGGAGATACAGTATTGTTGTCCTAAAAACAAAAAAAAGTTAATAAATTTTTATTTTTTTTTTTAAATTGTACACACACCTTAGGAACGGTATAGCAGAAAATTTTGGAGCTTTTAAAATCTTGACTTTTCTAAATCACGGCTTACCTTGAAAACGGTCATCGTCCCATAACTATATGGTTAAGTGCATTATTAGAGTTGTCCTAAACATGCATTATGCCATCTGCATGGGACTTTCAGCTAAACTTCAGTGAACAGAACAAGTGTATTTGCATGATGTCAGGAACTGTAAAGTGACTATTGTAATTGGGCAATCAAACAGTTTGGCGAATTTAACTTCTGCTTCAAGAAGCACTATTTCTGTGTTTAAATTGTAATGCTAGAGTGTTGTGTGATTTTAACCCTTGTTTGAACACACATTCATACATTGTTTGTTACATTCAATTTATTTATCTTCCAAGACTTTAAAATCAAAAATATTTGAATAGCTAACACTGCACACGATGTAACAAAAAGAGAAGTGAAAACGTTTTTGTTTTTTCAAAATCTAAAAATACAGAGAACAGGGATAAGTCCCAAATAATCACAGCCAAAAAATACCAAGTTTATTTTGGCCCAGCTCTAACTGGCATAAAGGGTTCTGATCTAACGCTGGGTTCATGATATTTATGTCTTTCACTGTCCACAACAAAACTTTAGGAGTCAAACCACAGTCTGACAATCAAACATGTCATACTACAAGTTGCTTATCAAGCCATTGCAATCTTTAAACTATGTGTGAAGTCATACAAGGCAGAACTACAGCGACTAAACTCTTAAAGGATAACAAAGTTTTGTACTGGACATCAGAAAAGCTCCAAAAACCCTTCCTCCACTGCACATCTACATCTAGAAGCACCAATAAAATCAAATCTCGTTCATTTCATGTGATGATCAATCACGAAAGACTGAAAAAAATAAAAAAAACAGTAACCAAATAAATAAAAACACACTAGTCATTCTTTCAGTTTATCCCACATGTGGTTTCAGTTGTTGATCAATTTGACAATGTGAGATACAGCAATCAATTCTCGCAAACCAACATCCAATGTTTTTTTTACAAATCACTACGATACTCTACGTTAAACAGAATGTACCAAAAATCAGTCTGAAATCATGTAGTCTGAACCTGGCATAAATAATTAAGCGTACAATCGACGTGCACAGGCAGACATAACTGAACGCGGTACACTGGAGGAAGTGAAGTTTAAATGTCACATTACAGCTCAATCTGATTCATTATCAATAATGCGATCATTAGGAAAATGCCATGTGAGTGGAAAATGCACTCGCTGATGTTTATTCCATCTCATAATGTGAGCTGAATTTAAAGCGATGAGCGTCTGCCCCCTCCGAGCTCCTCAAATATCAGTATGCGCCAGAAATCTCAGCGCAAAGTTTATCGTTTCCCTCTACTCCGTTGCTGGGCAGCTGCTACAGAGTGCTGAGGAGATGCTGGAGGGGCGGCAGTCTGATTAAGGTAGACTGGAGAGGAGCCGTTCCTCCACCTGGAGCCCCCTCGGCCCTCTAGAGACCGCTCTCCAGTTAGAGCATCAATACACACGCACACACACGCTCAGGACCTCACAAGCTCTCACAGGGGAATCGCACTGCCGCTAATAAAGAAGCTGGATTTGATAATCAGCTCAGACAGTCAATTTGCAAATAACGGATTCTAATTAATTAATCAATGTGCATTTTAACGACAGCATTGTCAAGAGCATTCAAGTGCAGTTTCCTTGCACATGGGCTTTTTGCTCTATTTAAAACACAGACATAATCGTTTAGTCCTCCTTAGGCAACCTGAAAAGAAATTACTATTCCAGTGCAAGAGAGAAATAAAACCAAAAACCTTGAGCTGTTTCTTGTTTTAAAAAAAAAAACATTTAAATTAAGTGCATTTTAAAAAACTTAATTAATGCGAGATTTAATTTTAAACAATATTCACTCATAAATTGTCAGTAATTCACACATTTAATCTAATTATAAAGAAAATGCGCATAACAAATTGAATTAAATGCTACATTTTCAGGAAGAAAATTATTTTATTTTTTTTGTCTTTGAACCATTTTCCAGTAATACAGGTTTAAATGATTTGACAATTTACAAAACAAACCTCCAACCACACTAGAAAAAAAAAGAGCCTTTTTAAGACATACACACTGTTGCCCTGACAAAAAGCCCACATCACCATGAATCAGCAGGGGAGCTGGGGTGTTTTCTTGTTAATTTGGGAGATTAAAGGTTAACCTCAGACAAACTGCCTCTATTCTTTGGTCTGTTTGGGGTATTTAACATTAACCGTTGCAACTTAGACTCCGCAGTTGAAAAGCAAAAGGAAACGATAGCCTTGAGCTTCTGTTTTAATTCACAAGTGAGGCATCATCTTTTCTGTACAAATATCTAATATTTATTGCAACACACATTATTTACTATGAGGTTATTAGGGTGAGGAAAGAGGAGGAGGGGGGGGAAAACCCTAAGCAAACAGAATGCGTTCATGGGGTCCTGTTTCCCAGAGCAGTGGGAGACTGCAAATGATCCAAACAGAAACAACTGCGCTCCAGACACTCTTAATGCAACGGCGGATGGTGAAGAATGGTGGGGAATCTAATTTGGTTGAGTCGCTCTATTCATAAAGTGTGATGAAAATCATCATCACATGCTGATCCTGACATAGTTTTGTGCAGTTTGGAAACAAGAACTTCTGCGTCTGCGGTCTGAGCCATGCGTGGCTGTATAAAGCCATCAGAGCTGGCGAAGAGAGTGAAAGCTGCAGGGGGAAAAAAAACAAACGGCAGGTTTGGGGAAGGGAAAGAGGGAGAGAAAAAAAAAAAATTCAGGGATATGGGCTATGTTAAAGGCTGGAGTGCCCTCTAGGCTGGAAATAAGCTGCCCCCCATCTGCCCGACAGGAAGCCAATGTGTTAAAGAAAAGGAGAGGAAACAGAGCTCACCTGCAGAGGGGGCTATCACAAGAGAAAACTAACATCTTTTTTTTTTTATCATGATTTAAGCCTTATTTAAAAAGAATACCAGGCATTCTCAGTTTGACTTGAGCATGTGCACATGATGAAGCTCTTTCCATCACAGACAGACAGTCTTAAGAATGATGCATGATGTTTGTGCACACAACCCATTGTTAAAACACCCCTTTTTGCCCAGTCCTGAAAAAAAAAAAAAAAAAAAAAAAAGAAAACTTTCCACTTCTTTAGTTAAGAGGGGAAGGAATTTATGGAGGGGAAGGTTGGGGTCAAAGGTCAGCCTCAGCACTCAACAGTCAGCCTAAAAGGCCAGATAAGGGCTGAAAGCATCCTGTGTGTGGCTGATACCAGCCTCTGGCCAAACAGATACTGTAAAGGCTGACCGAACAGGATCCTGCCACCAGACCAGTAAAACCGGACAAAACGGTCACCCGTCTCATTCATCAAACTTAATGGTTGGAGGCTTTTCAACTGTCAGAATAAATGACCTTTGCTACAACATAACACCTGAGAAATGTGACAATCGTCAATTGCAGAAATGTCAATTAAATCTCAATAAGAGGTCAGAGGGTCATCCAGCCACTCAACACTCACCATGAGGCGTCTATTTGTGTATCAACCCCAAGATTATCTTGCATGCAAGACAGCAAGGGTTTTTTTTTTTTGCAGTCTGAGGTGCGGACAAGCCCATCCTCTGCAGTCTCCTATCTGATGTAATGTAAAAATACCGCCTCGTTTAATTAGGTGTTGCAGGCCTAAACACAAAATTACATCAAGTGGATAAAAGAAATTGGTATTCCGTAGAGTGAGCGTCTTGTTCTAATCTAGATCAGACGGAACAGTATGAGACGGAAAGGAGAACCTGACTGGAAAATCAAGCGACTAACGCAAGATCCCTCCGTCTGTGTATCATCTGTCCTTCTAGATAGTCCTTATCCCTTCACTTCAGGCAGAAACGACGAGTTGTTTCCTAAAACCCTCAGAATGTGTCGAAAGCTCACGTGAGCGTGCAAACATTGTGCCATGTTGCTCCGTTTGCTATTTTTAAGAATGCACAAGCAAACTGGAAAAAAAATAAAAATAAAAAGGTCTTCCTTTCCTTTGGTAGCCCTTCCTTTTTTCATTTTTATGACACAAGTCTGTCAGCAAACCCAGCACTGCTGTACTAACAGAGGAAGTGGTTGCGCACACACACACACATATATGTTCATAAGACACATGCATGTACACAAGCAAACAGTATTTTTACAAGCTTTTCATGAAATACAATGCAAGTAGCCGATGTAGGTGAGGGAGATCTATAAATAGCGCTCATCTGTCCTGACGTACTGTGAAATTGAGTATGCACATATTTTCAACTCATGAATTTCTTTAAAAGAACTGTGGTCCGAAACATTCAGATTTGGCATCAATAACCTCTTGTTTTACTTACAAAGGCGGTGTAATTATTCAGACATCTTTAGCGCTTGAAAATGGGATTCTTTCAAGACTGCTGGCGTGCGTCCTGTTGGCACCATGTTGGACGCCAAACAAAGGCATCCGCGGGCATAATTGTGGCTGGTATTTTAGCATTAAGACAATGGCGAAATTTAATAAGCCTCATTCTGAGAGAAGCCAAAAAAAAGGTAGCAATATTCCAGCACACAGCAAACTAAAGAAACCTGTCAAATTGATGAAATAATTGTGGCAAATTATTCATTGGGCATGTACCCGAACTAATTTTACACACACGAAAATCCTTCTGACCAAATCAGCAAGTCGTGCCTCATTCCAAAGCGTCTGTGGACAAACAATAATCGCATTTCTTTATGAGGTAGCACTGTTAGCACTAAATGAAACGCAGGGTCATTGCTCATTAGGAATGATCTGCCTGCATTGATCCCAGCAGCAGAGCAAAATGTCACCTTAATTAAAAAGCGACGGTGCTCTGCGAGACTGTGTGCAGGAATCAGAGCTCACAGTGGTGCATGCTGGGGTTTTACCTCAGACTCTGAAAATACAAGCACTCTACTAAGGATAAGATCTTCACTAGCTTACATAGAGGATGCGATTTATCACTGCGATAAACTAACAGGAAAAATGCACATATGCAATCTTGCCACAAAATCATGGTTCCAAAGGCTACTTTGCAAATCAACACTGTTTTATTAAAATAATTTTAATGAAAGAACTGGGATAAGCTGATGTCTTCAACGAAAGAATTTGTTTTGCTTTTGAAGTGTACACAATGTTCGGTTGGGTGACACTGTGGTTTTCACCCGAGTGAAATCTGAACATCTCTCCATCCATGCGGGTTTAAAATGTCTTACCTCACTTCCCGCTTTTAGTAAAGGTGCGGTCACATTAGACTACAAACTGCAGAATTACTCAATACAGGATATGTTGATGAGACACTATAGCTTCATTTTTAGAACAAATTCAAAAGTCACTAACTCAAAACATAGGCCTTTTCCACGCAGCTGCAAACATTCAGTTTTACAGTTTGTCTTAAGCTGAAACCCTCTAAATACTTTAGGTAAAACTGAAGTATGAGCTGGTGCGATGTCGTTCGAAGTAATTCTGGCCAAAATGATGTTTGCTTCAGGAGAACAACTTGCCAAATAAAAAGTTTGCTTCGCTAGTAAACATCTATTGGTACATGGTGATTACATAATAGAGGGAATGCATTGACGTCACTTCCCAATGTGTAGAAACATGATCTGGACAACTGTTAGCATCAGACAGACAATACAGACTTCAGTGACTACCTACTTGCCACGTAGGGCTACTTTATATTTAGGTTGTTAGGTGCTTTCTGCTTCGTTTTAATAGCCTGGTTCACACCCAAGTTTAACTGACCACCCTTCAACATTCTAGGTGTTCATTTATATGACAATGGAATTGTCACTGAAATCTGAAAATGGGTTTTAAAGTGAGAAGTCTTTAAAAATGTTGCCATTGTCATCATGTCAGTGTAAACTCCCAAAAGAGGGGTGGGAGAGAGGGTTGTAGAGTACAGGCAAGCGCAAACAAACATACTCAACAATGGTGGAGTTCCTGGTTGTTGTTGCTCAAGGGTTTGCTAACGCTTCTTCAGCAGTGTCAATTTACTTCACATTACAACCAACAGCCGAGATGCATCTTACACGCACAGCACATGTACACAGACTGCACACAATGACTTCCTATAGTTACTGTTAACTAACAAGGTCACAGCACCAAATATTGGCCTGGCATACGCATTTTTTATTTTTATTTAATAATTTTTTTTACAGATACGCAAATGCAGATCATTTTGAAAAAGGGGGAAAAAACTCTGTATTTGGCTACATCACTGTTGTGTAAACATAGTTTTATCTCAGTTTTATACTCTCAGCAGCTAAAACTGCTGTCAGGCCAGCAGACGGTGAGTGTCTCATGACTACTCTATATACAGTAGGTAGATGTAACCGCCTATAACTTGGAAATTTTCTATGGTTCATTTCCATTGTTTGCATTTATTTATAGACCAAAGCAGTAATGGTGGTGTCAAGACGTTTACCAAATCTATACTGATAGTCATGTATTTCAAAATTGTTACCCCAAAATGAAGAACTAAAAAGCAATTTGCCGTGGGTATATTGAGCCCTTTAAAATTTGTGATGTCCCTTAGTTGTCTAGCATCTTTTAATATATTAATTATTAACTTTAAATCATTAAAATTGGAATATAATGAAAGTCAAGACAAGATGCATTTAAACAGGGTCAGTCAGGGCCAACGCATTCAAATTGCTCCCAGGTTCACAACACCTGCCTATTTTAATTTCTCCACACTTTGTTCTTTTCTGTGTCTGTGGCCAAATAAAAGAGAGAAAGTGTAGCTTTGGAAGGAGAATTGGAAGTTGTTGTGGAAAGCTGAGAGCTTGCGAGAAATGTGTGAAAGTCAGGAATGTCCTGTCTATCACCTTCGTCAGTGTGAGGGGAGAGTGGAAAGAAAAAGTGACTCAAATTTGTGCATGTTACCCAATATAGGACAAAAAAAAACCATGGCGTCTCATTTGTAACTGGAAGATTGTTCAGCACACACAACCTTAGATCGATATAGGGGTATGACAATGATATGAGCTCAATTATTTAAAAAATCACTGAAAAAAAAGAAAAAAAAAAATTCAAGTGATTGAAGTGATTTTATGTCTCTCCTTTCATAATTTAGTCACCTTCCACTTGTTACATGTTTGAGTTTGAAAAAACTTTGAAAAAGGAACAAAGTTTGAGAGTGAGTACATTTATTTTTGATTGCGCTTTCCTTTTAACTTTACGGTATTGGTTTTATAATATGCAAATTGCAAAGTCAAAAATAAAATAAATCAAAGATATCTTTTTTCCTTATGCATCTTCTGTAATCTCCTTATATCAAGTATTCTGAATTACAACTGTATTAAATAAATATATTTTGCTTGAATCACAAATTAAAAGAAAAAATAATCAGTTGAGATGAAAGGAAATCTAAAAATACAAATCAACACACGGTTACTTAATATTCCATTTTTTTCTTAATGAAAGAAAAAGGTTTTGTGGCACTATTTTCTCTTGGTCTTAATCCAAAGACCCAATTTATTATCCAATAAACCGTTAATCATTCACAAGAGCATTGTGTTGAATTTAGTAAGCCAAAGAACAGAGTGGACCTCCAAAAGCCTGTGGGCCAGATAAAGATTTGAAACCTATCCACCGCAACATCAACAGCCGCTGATCTAGATCTCCTCACTATTCAGGCCACCCTTACCTCAGGGCTGGGCAGAAGTAAAAATATTAGTGATCATATTAGGAGTAATGGGTAAAACACAGCCCTATTCTCTGGGCACAGAGAGACTGACCTAGAAAAACACAGCCGCTCTCATCTGGAGAGTGAGGTAGGAGAAATTGGCCCAAGATAAGACGACCCGCTCTGCTATGGCATTCATGCCCAGGTGCTATCAATTTCCCCCAGTGTGTGCCAGTTCAGAACTGGCACAATCTCACCCCGCAAGAAAGATGTGATGATACAGGGCACAGTACAGCTCAGTCTGTAGCTGGATGAGACGTCGCTTATCTCCGAGTTCAGATTCATCCATTACTCGCGATGGATTCTGCTCCCTGTCATGCAAAATCCATAGCTTGAGCGAGCAAATGACTGTTTTTCCCGTGCGCCTAATTGGCGTAGTAAATAGCATTCAGAATTAATTACAGGCCTGTAAAATAAGTATTTTTGGATAACAAAAGTCATATAAAAGTCTTACTGGCCTTTCCATTGCTGTTATTTAGTTTTATGAAGGATGTGTGAGTGATTTAAGCGCCAGTGATTGCTCTAGTTCAAATGCTCCACCAAAAAACGCAATAAATTTGCCTGATATCAACAGTTCGGTATGTGCTCCTTGTGCCTACAGGAAATTTAACCTCATTTGGTTTGAGTTCATAAATCATTTACAGAAACACAATGCTGAGAAAAGACAGGTATTATTGCATTATCAGCATCCATGTAAATTCAGACGAACAGGCTGTTCTTTTACTGCATGACTGACGCTCAGCCTGATATGATTGACAGCTGGCTTTGGCACAAAAACAAAACCTACCCATAGCTCAGATGTCGCGGAATACAAAAGGAAATCTACAGCAACGGTGCTAACCGCAACGACCAGAGCCAGTCGAGTCGAAAAGATGACTTCTTCCCCGGGTTTAGTACCTTTCCTGTCCCTCCCTCCTTTATCTTTTGGTCTGCTGAGTGCCAGAGACACAGACAGTTCCAGGAGTGGCCCTTCAGGGAGAGAAAGAGCGGTCCACATGTGGCGTTTATTTTTAGTGCAGCCGACGAGCAGAGAGCCCTCTGGTTAGTTTCTTCAAATGTTTCGAGAGGTGATAAATCTAATATTGACCCTCCTTCTCGTCGTGGGCTCCGTCTACCTACTGCAAATTTTTAATTTGGCCCTGTGGGCACGTGAAGCACGGAACAGTGTCCTCACACCAGGATCAGTGATGCTGACAGAAAAAGCAATGCTTCCTCCGCACGTGTTGAGACCGCTGAAGAAAGCTGCTGATTTCGTTGCAGTGACAAACCCCAACTGTCCAGGGCTAAAAATATGCCGACACATCTGTTCACTGCATGTTGTCGAACATATGGTGGTCAAACACTTATTGAATGTAAACTTCACAAATAAAAAAAAAAAAAAAGAAAAGAATGGAAACAAACCAAAACAGACGCCCTAATCTGAGAGAAATTTGTTCCGAAAAGTTTAGGTAAATTTATTCAAAAAAATTGTGACAAACATATATTATTTCTGCCCAGTAGAGCTGCATGATTACTCATTAAAATACTGCGATCTCCATTAAAAAAACAAAACAAAACAAAACAAAAAAAAGTTTTATGTGTATTTAACTTTGCACCATCACGGCAAACATTTAAAGGTGTTAAACCCAGAGAGAGCAATGAAAAAGCTTTAAAGTACTATCACAAGATGGATTTGTAAAGTAGTGATCAGAATAGTGGAAATTACCTTTTGAAAGTATTTCACGCATCATTTAAACATACCGATTACAATTCTCTGCCAGTAGAGGGCAAAAACTAACTTCTAAGAATGCATTTTACATAAATTCAGATGTTCAAGTTCAAATAGATTCATTCAAAAATGCTGGTTCATTCTGTAATGAATCAAATGAAGTCTTTACGACTGGGTGGCTTAAACAGTTAACGGAACTTTAAATAAATTAGTTAAATGTAATTATTTATTAATAAAATAAAACGTATTATTGTCTCTCACCATTTTATCAGAAAAGTAATTGTCAAATGTTCACAAAAAAAAACTCAATGTCTCCCTGACAGCCCACCAAAATAAGACTGAAATTTTCAATTAAATTTAAGACCAATAAAACAATAGAGTATATAAGGAAACCTAGTTTAATTTAGTCATATTCTATCATGTATAAACAAATTAAACAGTGTTTTTTAGGTTTTAACAGGAATAAAACAAATGCGAAAAACTAGTTTCATAAGGTTGCTTGATTTTTATTTATTTTTTTACTTTCTCCACCAACATGCCTCACTGTCTGTTTAGGAGTCAGAGATTTATTATTGATTTATTTACTTTTAAACAAATCTAATGAGTTAAATGGTCTTGATGACCAGACACATCAAATAAGTAGCTGGAACAGATTGCACTGAACAGTTAAAACTAGAAATGTGAACGTTTAAGCTTACTTTGTACTTTAACATCAGAAGTAAAACTTCAGCGCTGCAGATGTTTGGCAATTCACATGTAGGCAATAAATTATGATGAACAACAGATTGAAGACACTTTATCTTCCACTGAAAACCTTCCTGTGACATTTCCCACCTGCAAATTACACGTATGACTATGTACATTTTCCATCTAGAGTGACCTTTTTTAACGCCCACATCCAGTCAAGAGACACTCCCATCTTCCGAATCCCAATCACTAAATGAAATCAGACATCTTGTGCTAATAACACTGAGCCAAACATCGGTTAGAAAACGAACACCGTCTGAACAGTGCAATAGACCAAGATTACAAAACAAACACAAGCTCACAAAAAGAGACAACAAATAAGACTGAGACTTGAGGTGAGAGACAAGATACAGCACCTCTGAAGGCATGTCGCATTGCTCCAATAAAATCGTAAAAGCTTGCACTCTGTCACCCTTCCCTCTGCTTTAAATGGAGTCAGGGAGGAAATCAAAAGAAGGCGAAAAACAGTCAACAGTTGTCCAATGTTGCACTATATATCTGGTCATGTCTGAAAATCTCCATTTCACCTGGAAAGACACACTTACATGTCGAACGAGAAAGAAGAAACCACTCTATTTCTATTCTATTAATATGGTTAAGACACAGTTTATGCAATCAATGCACAAAGCAAAAGGGATATGATTCTCATTTGCGAAACCCAAATGAAAAAAAAAAAAAAAAAGAACAACAAAGCCACGGCTGTTGATATAATGTGCATTAAATCCTTTCCATAGTCACTATTAAGCATCTCAAGAAAGATGAGGATCCTTGCCACTCACCGAGGAAAAGAGAACACATGGAATAAAAGGCTAGGGTCACAACCTTGACACTATATAAAAGCTCTATCATCTCCTGGCTTTGGGTGATTTCGCAGCTCCGCTACTGCAATTGCTGGCCTTCAGAAGTGTATTGTAGCTCTCTATATCTAATGTAACAGACTTTGGAAGAAAACATGCGGCCCACATAACAACAGCAGGAAGAGTACAACAGCTTCGAGAGGATCAGCCCTGACTGTCTTCTCTCCTCCACTCAGCGATGTCAAGGAAAAAGTAAAAACATTTAAATGGCGAAACCACTTGAAGTTACGCAAACGCTTCTTATGAAATTATTATGATTTTCTTTTTTATCAGCAAGATCATAAAAAAGCTCTGCTGACTTGAAAAGGAAACTATGATTCACAGACTTTGGAGGGCAAACGTAAATTCTAAAACAGATCTTTTCTTCTTATTCCCATTTTTTTTTTTTTTAGAAGTCAAACTGTTTTTGGTAGCAGAATGATTTCAGGGAACAGTACCAATCTAGCTGGCAAAGAAAATGGACAAGGTGACCTTGTTTTAGTTTTTGCTGGTCAAAGAACATATTGACCTTTCAAATAATAAATCTGCCAAAAGGATTTTTTAGCACTCTTTACCAATAGAAATATATTAACCTGTATGATGTTTCACACTTTATTTTGCAACGACGTGTAATAAAATACATCTACAAAAAAAAAAGTGTTAAATTAAGAATTTAATAAACTAATATTTTAATAATAAAAGATTTTATTAAAAAAATGCACCATATAAAGTAGATTTCCATTATAAAAAAATTATATCTATCCACATTTAATGATGAGCATAATTCTAATGATGTCATATATTTAACATTACAGTTAACAAATACAAATTAACCTGATAAAAATGTTAAGAATTCATTGTGTAATAAACTACAATTTAGAAGTAGAAAAAGCAACATTAGTATAACAAAATTTAAATATATAAAAGTTATTATTATTTTAATAATATTCATTACTTAAAATTCAATTTTATTCAGTTTTACTCATTACAAAATACATATAAAATACTATTATTAATCTAAATTAGTGTGGCTCAGTGGATAGCACTGTCACCTCACAGCAAGAAGGTCTCTGGTTTGAATCCCGGATGAGTCAGTTGGCATTTCTGTATGCATGTTCTCCCCGTGTTCATGTAGGTTTCCTCTGGATGCTCCGGTTTCCCCCACAGTCCAAAGACATGTGGTATTGATGAATTGAACAAACTAAATTGGATGTAGTGTATGAATTTGTGTGAATGAGTGTGTATGGATGTTTCCTAGTAATGGGTTGCAGCCGGAAGGGCATCTGCTGTGTAAAACATATGCTGGATAAGTTGGCAGTTCATTCCGCTGTGGTGACACCTGATGAATGAAGGGACTAAGCTGAAAAAAAATGAATGAATGAATAATCTATCAATAAAAATAATAATATTAAATATAAAAAAATAATATGAATCTAAATTAAACCAGTAGATCTCAATGCACTGGAGACATGACACATGCTGCATTATTTATTCTCATCTCTGCCTCTCTTACGTGTCTATAGGAAGCATATGGATTTCCCACCAGCAGACATTAATAGCTTACTCAGATGATTTAAATTTGGGCCTCTCTTTTTTGCCCACCACAACTAACCAGTACACAAAAGGGTTATTTTTAACTATTCCACACATTAGACAACAGAAAGCAGCTGACAGGACCAGAATAAGGGACCCATTACCTCATCACAATAGTGGGAGCGCAAGGAACCGAGAGACAAAAGAAAGAGGGGGAGACGAGTTGTGGCCACTTCATGCTCACATGTCAGCATTTCCACAGCACGACTCTATTTCAGCCGGCCGAACTGAAACGAAGTCCGTGTGCTGGATGGAGAGTGATGTGCTCCTAATGCAGGTGATTGGGTCTCTAGCGCAGTCTGGAGAAGAGCACTGCAACTAAGACAACAAGTCAGACGGAGAGAACACCATAAAAGACAAATCAATTTGGAAGAAATCATGAGAGAAGGAAAAATTAACTTATATATGGATATGCGCTGATTAAAGGGTAGTTTTAATTTCGCTGATTTCTGTTCTGGACTTGCATAAAAATTGTGTGCAAACAGCATTAAAAGTCACCCAAAAACAAAATTACCTTCTTTTTTACTCTCCCCTGTGTGGTTGTAATGCTTTATGAGTTTATTTCTTCTGTTAAACACAAAATATGTTTTGAAGAATTCTGGTTGTTGGCACCCATCTACTGCCATAGAAAAAAAAAAAAAAGAATTTTTTTTTTAAATGGGTGCCATTAAACTAGTATTCTTTAAAATATCTTCGTGTCCAACAGAAGAAAGACACTCAAATAGGTTTTGAACATGGAAGTGCGAGTTAATGATGACAGAATGAATTTTTGGGTGAACTATACCTTTAACAGATGCCGGAGAGAGCATAGATGTACAGTAACAGACATACTGTACTCTACTGAAAACTCTTATGCCACATAGGAATGGCTGAACACCCACTAAAAAAAAAAAAAAAAAAAAAAAACATTCTGCATTCCTTTTTATCAAAGACCTTTATTCATTTCATGTTTCTGATTTTAAATTTGTCATTTCATCTATGAAACATTTTATATAGTAAAGTTAGAGTCACCATCATAACGTACTGCACATAAGGCACATTCAGTATATTTGTGCATCTGGTTAGTTAGGGTGATTTTTCCCTAGCTTGTTATTAGCATTTTTTCTGAGTTTGAACAAAAAGCTCTTTCACTGTTTGATTGTTCACTGTTCTGTCAACCAAATTCAAAGCCTCTGTCAAAACTCAGCTTGAGGTAGGCCAAACTGGAGGATGACCATCCTTTGTACTCTTCAGGACAATGGTCCGAAAGGTTGGGGTCAACACTGGACCCCTGAGACCCTCCCATTCCTACCTCCCGCACGCAGACCTCTGCCCCATGAACTCTGACCCTGTCCGTATTGTGTGCCTAAAAATAATAAAATCTGTTCCGGCAGACTATTCTGTTATACGTATTGTATGCAGGGCTCTTTCTTTGAACACTCTCGCTCTCATTCTTAACATTTAAGTCAAGATTACACTAAGATTATGTGGGATTCTACTGGCAGATGGTGCGTTTTTTTCGCCATAAAGCTGAGTGGAGCCAGGAGCTGGCTGGGCTACTTTCCCTTACTTAATGAAAGAAAACAAATACTACTGGTTTCAGAATGCTTTGGGTATTGAGTCCAACAAGATGGCATATAATATTACAAAACGAGTCTGTTTTTTAACAGCGTGACTCAAAACAATATAAAACCATATGTGGAGCTGGGTTTTTGCAGACATCGTAGTCCAATTGGGATTCATTTCCCTTAGGAAATGCAAATCACACAAAGCAGAGGATAAAGAAAAAAAAAATACTATTAAAAATAATTATAAAAAACAAAAAACAAAACTTATAATACAAGAATAATTGTATAATATAATTGAAATTAAAATAAAATACACTGCTAAACAAGATCATGTGTGGAGATTGTGATTTATTTGGGACTAATTTCCCTTATGAGTTGCCAATCACAATGAGCCAACTGTGGAAGGTGGGTAGTATAAGCAAACAAACCTATGGAGCTGAATTTCTTTAAAATATACGTGTAAAAATAAGATTAAAACAAACATACACACACACAAAAAATGCATGAAACAAAATAATAAGCAAATAAAAAAAATTATAATAATTTAAATGAAACAAATAACACATCGTTCATTCTACAAAAGTCAACCAATGTAACCAGATGACAGAAATCTCAATAAGTCTACTCTTAAAGAATGGAGTAGTGATGTCAGTGTGGTATGGCCGCTGTTGTTTTTCCAAACTTTGCCTGTGTGACAGATTCTTTGCTGATCAATAAAAGACCCTCTATGAAGGCCTGGAAGTCAGCTCACCCCACCCGCGATGCTCTTTGACCTTATTGAAGGCCTGACTGAGCAAAAACACTGCTCTTCCCATGAGGCCCCTAGAGGCTCCTGTTTCACTTGGCCAATGAAAGGCACTACTGTAAATAATGGGGGCCTGTTTGACCCCACCTTTGTCTGTGGCAAGACCCCTGCATCCACTCTACTGTAACAGGCTAACCTTTCACAATGGAAGCTCTCATGGCTTCGAGACCCTAACCCTCTCGGCAATACACCCAAGTCAGGATTTAAAATAGCACAGTCAGACCTCTCGACCGAGCTCTCCATTTTCTATAAGACAGGCTTTTATCTCACAAACCTACCCAAGACCCCAATGCACCTCCATTTCTTCATTCTCCAAAGGTGTACTTGCTGATATAAACACACTGAATGTTTCTTTCTCACAACATATGTAAGGCATACACTTCAGAACAACCACCACAATAGTCTTATTAAGGGGCTTTGCACCAAACTCCGTCATAGAAACGAACCACCAGGCCTGTTTCCCTGGAACTAAATCCCCCATAGTCCGTTTTTTTTCGTTGCATTTGCACCACCAGCAGGAACTGTGGCGATGGTGATGTCTACTGGAAGATGGAAGTCACTGTAAATAAAGCCATTTTCATTATTATAAGTTGTTTGATGAACTGTAAAAGTTCCTTCAATGTACAAGTCCCTTTTGTAAGGCCCTGTATTCAAATTGGTATTTCCATGCATCTACGGGAAACCAATCAGAAGTGATCAGCTAAGACACACTACAGCCACTTCTCCACTATTGTACTGAACCGTTCTAAGAACAGTCAGGCACGGATGCAGTTTCTTTCAAATAAGCCTGGTACCGCACAGCATGACTGCATTTATTAATGTCTTTTTTTAATCAAAGACACAAAAATCTGAAACAAAGTAATCCCAAAACAGAATTATCTAATCATTATTCATGTTGCCGTTTACATTACATTTACGCATTTGTATTACATTCCATGTATTCAAATGTACCTCACGATGACTTTTCATGTTTCGATTTTGTCACACTTTATATGACTTTGGAGTGAGCACGCACAAGTAGGCTACTCCTGAAGGAACAATCAAATATACCTCACTGTTTCTTCACATGACTTCCTGTAACAAGACCCTATCGTGCACCCAGCGCAAAGAGGTTGCTATTTTCAGACCAGCGCAATGCAAATTTTCATGTTTTGCGCCACATTATCTTGATAGCAAATCTATTTGCGCCACTTTGTCTTTATCTTTACATATGAAAAAAAAATTATATCTTTACATATGAATATCTTTACATATGAAAAAAGGATTAAAATTAAAAATTATTATTTACTACATAAATATAAATACTACTACCTCCATGCCTTTATCTCGAGGCTTTTTTTTCAGTTTATTCATGACAATTTGCATTAGTATAACGTTATTATTATTAGCAGCATTATTTATTTTTATGCATATTTCTATTTGTTTTATTAAAAGCAAGTTTTGATTTGTCCACCTGTTGGGTTTTGGACATGTATGCATCACCATATGGGGCAAAAGAATAGGATGTGTGTTTTGCAACATTATTTTTAACCACACTTTGTTATTATCGTTCATTTATTTTGCTGGAAATTAGAACTGAATTTAGAAATAGTTTTGAAGCAAATCTTTGGGCTTAACAAATTAAATTATATACGTATGTTAAATTGATGTCTTCAGTGGAGTGTGTACAACATCGATTCTCTACCCACTAAAGTAAAGGAGTAAAGAGTAAAAGTAAAATAAAGAGAAAGTAAAAAGGTAGAATGGAGGATGCTCATTCTTTATCCTCATGCTGCAGATTTAACTGTGTAACTGTTATCATCTTGCTAGTGAAGCTTTCAGTTTTTCCACTTACACAGTCCGCCATGTAAATAGCAAATGTGTTATGGCGTGATGCAACTGACTTTTAAAAGAAATGAAAGATGAGAAACTGGTTTAAATGCACATTATGCTCAAAACACACCCATAACTCATTAAGAAAATAAGCACAACCCTGTGAGACCATGCGCCAAGATGCTAACCTTATTTTTCAGTCCTTAAAATAGCAGAAGTGGATTCAGACATGCCCTTTATGCTTGTGCCATGCACTTTAACCTTCGCACCTAGATTGGTTAAAATAGAGCTTAATGTTCCACATGCTAGGTCAGTTGGTGGACAGTTGGTGGTCTCTTATTGGACCATGAGTGTCCAGATTTTAAAAGCAATGCTTTAGAACCCCTTTTACACCTTTATTTGGCACCACCCACCATTCACATTGAATTAAAAAAAAAAAAAAAAAAAAAAAAAAAAAAAAAAAAAAAAAAAAAAAACAGCAGGACAGACAGGGAGACCCTACCGTTGAGGGTAAAACCCAAATACGTAACGAACAAGGTACAAGTGTGGAACAGGGTCATAGGCTAAGAAATTCTGATGCATGCGTGAGGATGCAGGAAGCTGAGCCACTGAGATAAGGTCTGATGTGCTGATAAGGACAGCAACACCTGTTGAGGGCTCCAGCTCCTTTCTAGTCGCACAAAAGCCAGACTTTCTGACTCGCAAAGACTGTCCTCATTACAGGCCTCATTATAGATCATTCTGGACAAGACCTGCTCACTTAGACAGGAAAAGACCAACTGAATGATGTGTAAAGTGACCGAGTTGTGTAAAGCAGCCCAATTAGATTGATACTTTTACAATGAAATGCCAAGCATGGGCTAAAACTCCTAGTATGCATCAGACTGACACTATAGCTTTTCTCAAATGACGTGAAATCCCCTGCAAAATGCATTTTTGGCTCTTCAAAAGATGCCGCCACCAATCCCAAAGACAGAATCAATGTGACTTTTCTTTCACAGGAAGGTCAAACAAAGAGCACGGGGTGTAAAATTGCTGGTCGAGACAGTGGTGGCTCATGTAGTGGAGAAGCAAGAACCGCCGCTCTGCTCTATGCTTAATGGTGTACAGCACGTCCTGACAGCATCATCAGTTTCCTTCTGCCACGGACACAAACAGCAGAAATGATGCCGTGTGAGTCATGACGTGTCACAGTGGGCAGCCCTGGTGATCAGTCCAGTAAATGGAATGGCTTTTGGACTCCCAGACAGTGAGGGAACACAAAAACACTTCAGCCTGAACTAAAGGGAGAGAAAGCTCTCTGTGTAACGCACCAATAAAACTCAAGTGCAATTTTGGTGACAGGTCAAAAATAGTCTGAGAGACACAGGCTAGAAAACTATATCAATTCATCTGCAAAAAACCCATTTCAGTTTCATGTCTGTCTCTAGCAGATGAGGAGAGAAATGAAGAAGTGTGTGTCACTGACAATATTGGCTGTTCGTAGCATGAGAAGCAGACATTGAGGTAATTAAAACGCAACAGGGACTTTTAGTTGAATAAAATGCTTTCAGTCTCAAATGTGACGCTAGCCCGACAGTCACTACATATGCCAAACAATGCCGTTTTACAGACGAGCATCACTCAATCTGGGGCTAAATGAAGGTAGTGTGCTTAGTGGAATAATCTCTGTTCTATTGAATTAGAGCTCAGATGTATTTGGTAATGTAAGTGCAGGGCACGGCCTCTCGCTCAAACAAGCTCTCTTAAGGCCAAGCCATTAATCATTCATCCTGTCCTGCTAGTGATCACTGCAGGCGTCTTCAGTCAGCAAATACATAAATCAATTATGGTTTGAGCTTTATTCTACCATTTATCCAACTGATCCCCCTGGATTACAACATGGCTTAAAACGTGCCGGTTGGCTTTCTGCATTCGCTGAGAGTTGCCATCCCATATCTCTCAAATGCCTCCAGCAGGAGATAATATAGGAGAGAAAGAGAGAAGGATGCGTCTTTAGGCCATGGCTCAGCTAACTCAATTTCCACCCCTCACAGAAAAAGGAGAGGAAGTTAGTGAGAGAGAGAAAAAAAAGAGATGGGTGCTGAGAGAACAGAGGCAGCTAATGCACTAAATGTTAAGCAAATTCACTAAATAACACCATTTTGCATGGTGTATTGCAGCTAAAACCCTGCCTTAAGGTACAGTCAACTGTACAGTTGTTTGCCAATTTTTCATGACCAAATATTTTGTCATTTTAGGATCCACGTGAACTGAAGTTTCACATGAGGATTACTTAGTGTGGAGATTTCCAATAGGGTTATGAAAGTGAGACTCCTGACTTAAATTAAGGCGGCAACTGAAAGTAAGGGTGCTTTCACACTAGCCCTTTTGGTCCGCACCCGGGTTCATTTGACGTCATAGTATGATACGTTTAGCTAGTGTAAACACATCTTCTGAACTCGGGTGCACACCCGTGAACCGTACCAACCGTACCGCACTGTCTGGGGTACAGTTCATGTGAACTCTGGTACGGTTCACTTGTAGTATGAATGCAATCATACCAAAAGCTGGAAGTGAACCGTCAACAGTATAGCAAACTATAGTTTTCATAACGTTCGTGTGTGTGTGTGTGTGTGTGTGTGTGTGTGTGTGTCTGAGTCTGAGTATCACGTACTGTACCTTGCTGACAAGCGGGACTGAGCCAGGGCAAACAGTGTTAATGTCTGCTTTTCTTCTCCAAAAACAGCTTGGACATTGCGTGATGTTCTGAACGTGTATAATATGTTTGCAGCAGATAGACGCGAGTTGCTTTCTGTATGTCCAAAACCAAAAGGTTCAGTAAAAGCGAAACGACCGCGATGTGCGGACGTCTTTCCATTGTTGGCGCTTGGCTTTCGTGTCCGTCGCCTGGCAACAGACGTACACAAAACATCGGCTTGATGACGCAAACGTACCGGGGTTCAGAAGGAAAAAGGACAGTGTGAAGACAAACCAACCAAGAAGGTGGCAAGGGGAGACAATCGAACTTGGGTACGGTGGTCCAGGCAATTGAACTGAGTGTGAAAGCACCCTAAGTGTTTTTAATCAAAATAGTTGGATGCATGCAAAATTAATTTCCTTTTTCAATAACACCCTGCTTAAGACTTTTTTAAAAAATGACTTCACTGGGTTTAAAGGCAAGCATTTTTATTGATTTACCTCCAATGAATTATGCAACTAATAACTACAGTGCTTGGTGCTTCAGGCCAGCACAGGTTTTACACAAACAAAACCTGCAACGTGCTTGGCCGCTTCCTACCTGGTCCGACATCACACAAATCTAATGTGATGGGTATTTTATGACCCCCTCCGTAGCACACTTGTATCACTCTATCGGGGGCCCCTTGCCAATCTCTGGCACCCCATTCAACAGGCAACAAAAGAGCTAATTAGAGCCCCTCTCGGTGGAAGCCCGAGGAAGGTTCTGATTTGATACTTCCAGGGGATTCCGGAGCCCCAGCAGTGCATTCACACAGCCCTCGTGCACGCTTGGCTTGGCCCTTTGCTCCAGACCTTCATTGTAAGCGAAGCTCAGCAGCGCCTTAGAACTAGCGAGGGGGAACCGACACGTCTTCTTTCATGTCGCGGGAGCCAGAAACCAGATGCTAATGGGATATTGATGGGATTAAAACACTGTACTTACTGAAAAGAGAGACCTGTGATATAAAAATTGGAAGATGACTTTTCTTTGAAGATACAAGTGTGATGTATATTTGCGACACCTGAGTTGTTGAAAAATATTTAGAAGCATTAAAGGGTTTGTTCATTCCTAAATGAGCATTTGATTTTAAATGACTACACTTGCATGAACATCAGTAATCAAATTATTTGCCTTAACCTGAATAAGACAATATGATTAAGGTGTTTACATGAGTTGCGTTCAGAATATTCCTTTCATGATCTCGTTTAGCATGTTATAGCACATAATCCGATTAACGTTGTGTCACCACGCTATCCACATTTGCTCCGGAGTTTCATGTAATTTCGGGGTTTTTTATATTTAGTTTGTCAACTTAACTGCTGGTTGGCACTTTTACGTTCATTCAGGAACATTTCATGCATGCCCCAGTGACAAACGAGATATTGGATGAGAGTATGAACTGCTGAAAGAGTGTCGTTTTAATGGAATTTGGCACACCTTATGAAAAAGAAAAAAAAAAAAAAACTCTACACCTACCAGGTCAGTGAAGGACCACAGACACCTACATCACAAAATGCAGGGTGTCAAACAGCCTTGCATGTATGGAATATCCTGTCACAAAATGCACCGAAAATCCTACTTGACAGTAATACAGCAGTTTGATTTAGGCGTTTACATGGCAGTACTGCTCTTCAGGTCAGAGCTAATATCAGCATACTCCACATTAATTTTAATCTGATTTCTGTTTAGTTTGATGACTTTAATACAATAATACAAATAAAATAATACAAATTAAATAAATAAATACAAAAATAAATAAACAAATAAACAAAAATAATAATAATAATAAAAATAAATAAATAAAAAATAAAAAACACTGTTTACATACTAGACTCTTAATCAGAGTATTGTCTTAATCATATTAAAGTCGGATTACGGATGTCCATGTAAACGTACTCAGTTACTCACTTTCTGTTCTTTCAAATGCATACACACACTATCTTTGGAAACATCACTGGAAGATATTTTTGATCGAATTGGTTCATAAAAAAAGCTGTAGTACCTCCTCAGAAGAGTTTAAAATGCTCAAATTAAGTTTTCATGATTTTTTAAAAATTGTTTTACAAACATTCCATTGGATCTTAATATAACGTAAACAGACATTCAATGAAGAGACCAAATATCTCTGATTTAAAAAAATAAAATAAAAATAATAATAAAACTTTCAGGGTCAGTGAATGTTTATAGAATTTTTTATTTTAGAGTTAACAAAAGCTACTACAAATTTCAAAAGGTCGAATAGTAACTACATATCATCTATTTATAGAGCAAATGCAAATAATCAGAATCACATGGCAACTCTGATAGCAATAAAATCTGTCATTTTCTGTCAAGTGGCAGCAAAAAAAAATAAAAAAATCAGCACAGTGTACTGGAGAAGCAGTGAATTTGATTTCTGGCCAATCACACAAGTGAGAAAGGACCAGAACAGTGTCGGAAAGGCTCTTTCCATGAAAAACCATTGCTTTATCTGAACCGGCTGCTTTCAAATCATGTACACTGCAACAGCTACTGTCAAAATCAGATTTTGATGCATGCATATGTGCATCTACATGTGTGGTGGACCAGAATGGGCTTCAGATATATTTGCAGGCGGCTAGTGTGCCACCTGGCACCGCAGTGGGCTCGCAGCGCCCTGCTCTGTCTGTAATCCTTCCATCTCCAGTTGCAGAAAGCAGATAAGAAAGCGGCCAGTGAAAAGCACCTCAGTGAAAAAGCCCCGTGCACAACCGTCATGTCTTTTTACTGGGCATGCCAGATGCCTATCGCTTTAATAATGTGGGGCAGCGCTGTCTGCCTGTCTGTGTTTACTTTTATTCCTTATTCATGTGCGAATCAAAAAGTCTCTTATTTTCTACACATGAATGCTGAACACGAGCCCTGTGTAGGTGATGCTTCAGATACGGTCGGACAGAAGAGAATCAAATAAGAGTTTGGTGGCGAAATTCACCTGATGGACTCCTCTGATACAAGAATCAACAAACTTGTTTTCGTCAGAGAGCCTCTGAAGATACAGAGCTGCAGTCAAGGTGCGCAAGTCCAATACACATGATGCAACCTAGTGTTAAGTCTTTAATCGATACATCTCTTGTCTTGACAGTGAGGACAGAAGGCAGATTCCAGATCAGAGGGGTGGCGGTGTAAATCTTTACAGTTCAAGCGGGGCTTTTAAAGCCTGTCCATAATTGGGTGACTGCCAGCTGCTGCCGTATGTGGGCTGCATTGACAAACGCTAGCATTTGAAATGGAAAAAAAAAAGCACTGAAAAAATATAAGCGCACACGATTTATTGGTAATAAATATAAACGGCCAGTTTATCTCAAAGTGAAAATATATAAGATTTTGATGGCATATTTCATTTTAAAATGCAATTATGTATTTTATTTAAATAATGTGAATTCATAAGACTTAACTGACCCTCACAGTTTCATGCTCAAAACTACAAAGGAACTCTACTCAAATTTAAAATTAGCACCTCCGATTATTAGATGACTAGACATTAGAATCAAATTTCATAAGACAAAATTGTCCCAGACGTGCATAGAAAAGGTCAAAATCATTTTTGGGAGGCATTATTCCCATTTTCAGAGCAGCTACGAGAAGTTTCGTAAACTTAATTGGCTAACTTGACGGACTGAAGGGTCCACTTGTTTGAAGTCTCTTTGGCTTAATTGCAATCATTCTTAATTACCATACGGCTTCAGAGTTAAACACCACACTATCAAATCAGCTGGCACAGAGGACATTTCACAGTTTAAGGCAAACGGAACTGATAAATTGTCTAAGTTCAAAAACACCTTGCAGGGTTTTGACTTTCAAGGATCTTTGTAATGAACCTGAACCTTATGCACATTCAATGTCTTTGTCGGTGTAGTGTCAGTGTTGTTCAGTGTCAGCCTTGTTTTATTTAATATAACATATGTTGCACAAACTGACTGTAAACCATACCACTAAAAACAATGCTGTTAACCAAGACACAAACAATATGAAACAAATGGCCCAATTGTGTTTCTGTTAAAAAAGCAAGCACAACCATTGAGTGTTTAATTTAGAATTTCATTTCATTTTAATTTAGTTTAAAAGATTGAAGTATCAGTCCTAAATTAGAGTTGTATTTTTAATCAACAACACTATTTTCACAGGTTTTCCAATATGGACACAAGTAAACTGACTTTTCTCACAGTACGGATATTCCACCCAAAAATGTAAAATATTACAAATTCTCACCTTCTAGTCATTATAAACCTGTCCAACTTGCTCGCAACTGCAGAAAACAAACAAGAATGCGAGTAAATGCTTTGGTGACCACTGACTTCAAATGTTCACAAGGGTGCTTCACAAGGGGCCATTTATATTACATTGGGAAATTTCTATTAATATGCAAAATTTAAAACAAATTTCTAAGTGAAAATGCGATAACTTTACCATGTTCTCAAAGTAAACTACAAAAATACAATTTTCAAAATAACTACTTCTGTGTACATAAGATTTTTAAACCATTGTTGGGAACCAGCACATTTTAATTACCACTGACTACCAATGGTTGGACAAAAACTCTTCACAATATCTTGTGTGTTTAAAAGAAGAATAAGGGTTGAATAACTGAAGAGACAGGGATTGTTCATCCAGACATGAAAACTAAGACAGACTTCTAAATTAATTTGATTGTGTATTAATGACAAAATAAAGAATCTTACAGCAGTTCACGGCTAAACATTTGAGCAGAAGAACACAAACTGAAGTGGATGCTGCGTGTCTGGCCGTTGCATGAGCGTTACAGCTCTGTGGTGAGATTCACCTGCATTAGTGAGCATAGAAGGAAAGTTGTGAGGTGCCTCTCACCTCCCGGCAGCCCGGTGTTATCTCGTTCTGCAGCACCATGAGGACTTATCATCCCCATCTGCTCTTGGTATAGTGGAAAGGAGAGCACAGGGTTATCGCTGTCTCTGATATGCACAGATAAGGCCTTGCCTCTGTTTAAACACCATAGCTAGGTCCACAGCTAGCGCTACCTATGCTAGTTTGACACTTCTCTCACCAGTCTACCACAAACAACTTAAAAAGAAGAAGAAGAAAAAAAAAAGATCTACGTCAATTCCTTTCAGAGTGACAGATGACAGTTCAGCGTGAATAAAATGTGTATTTTTCCCTCTGATTTTTTTATTTCACGTTTCTGTGCATGTTGATTATTTTGCTTTTGGCAGGTTGCTGAAATATTTCTGTAATCAGTTTCCATGAGTCAAAGGACCACAAACTGTTTTCCTTGGCAAAAAAAAAAAAAAAAATTCTCTCATTTGTGTCAAAAAACTGCTACAGTGCTTCGATTTAGCTCCTGTAGGGAACTCTGGGTGATTGAAAAACAAATAAACGCGTTCATTTAGGCAACCCTCAGACACGCATCTACCCCAGATATTACAAGATTACTCCAGTGGTCTACTTAATAGGATAGTCTTGACACTTGCATGGTTTTGGAAGTGATGCACATATCATTCAGCGCTTTATGACATAACCCTGGGCCACGGAGAATGAACGTAGCGAGCTAAATTTATACAGGATGCAAGCACTTACTGATGTGCTCGCTCACAAATCCACACACACGCAGAAAGGCTTGTGCCTAATCTGGAAACAATTACAGACGGTTAAGTTGACCTGTTCGCCCAAAATGAACTCTCAAACAGAAATATTTTTCGCATAGAGTGCTGGAGATGGCAGGGACCCTGGCACAAGATGCAAAATAATCTGTAATTAGTCACAAGAGCTGCCGCCAATCTGCTGCAAGCCGTCAGGAGCTGTGATGGAGAAAACCACCGTCATTCCTTTTAATAAATCAGGAAGATCATGGTGAAACTTCAAAAGAAAGTAAAGTTGATAAGTAAGTCTAATCGATATCTCTGGCACAAAACATAAGCAGAGAAAGATCCAAATATAATTTTTATGACTTTACCTGCTATTATTATCACTAAGAAGCACCTTTTAGATTTTCCTTTTTAAGTGAGCATTGAAAAATACTGTGAAGATATGATGCAAATTGAAGCTACCGAACGTGCCCAGCTTATGAACCCTTAAATGTACCAAATCAAATAACAATATGGATCTCAATCTCAACAGCGCTGCTAAAAAAAAGAAAAACTAAATAACAATAAATAAAAAAAACCACTACAATTTTACATGTCATGGCTGATTCTGCAAGCTTTTTAGTCAGATTCAGAACATCCGACATGCCAGCGTGCTTACTCTGATGATTCACACAAGAACCAACAACTTTTAAATTAACACGGCTTGTCAATTATTCTGTTCTAAGATAAACACAACCTTAAAGTTCACAAGGTTGAATGAGCATTTTTCACTCAGTGAATATAGAAGGTAATTAAGAGGGATTTATTAATGCCATCTTGAGTACTTCCAAAGACACATGAATGTTTGCACTGAAACTGAATCCTCAGATGAACTTTCACCGTTGTGCATTCCAGCAGATTAAGGACAAACGCTCAAACCAGTTTATTCTCAATCCTGGGCCTGTCATTAAGAAACCCGCAGAATGCGGATCTACCAAAATCCTGTAAACAAATGGCATTCACGCAATTATCAAAATAACATACTGTGGTTTGTACAGGCACATGGCAGGACCTATATAATCAATATTTCTGTAAAGAGGCCTCTGTGTAGAGTTTTTCCTCAATGCCTTTTCATACAGTCGCTGCTCTATAATCTTATTACACCTCACTTGCAATTGACTCAAAGATGTGCATGACTGGCTCACTTTAACTTTATCTTCTATCCAATCAAAACTCTCTCTGCTGGATGGCAACTGAACAGCCTCCTTCATGACACAAGAAAAAAAAAGCACTCAGTTGTTCAGCGGTGCAGTAACCCGTAAATCTAAAATAAACAAACAACACGCAACTTATCTGATTACAAGTTTTTTAACAATAATCAAGTAACTATGTAGAAATATGATTTGGTCTGCTGTTAAAGACTAAAAGGGGTTTTCCAAGTATGGAAACATTAAAGTACAGCTTTAACTTGTATTTTGTGTGTGCATTAGAAAGTCCTGAGCAAAAGTAATGACGTGCATACATTTTTTACATGAAGTACAGAAGACACTCACTAATAAATTATTCAATGTAATGATACTGAGCAAAGTCTTGTCAGGCACGTTTATAAAAAGAATAATTTGATTGCACATTAAAAGACAAGTGAATCAAAGTGCAGCCCCCCCAAAAAAATCTAATATAATTTTAAATGTTTTCACTTTGCCACCATTCTTCAAACCATCAGGTTTTCCCATTTCTGTCTGCAAAATCTTAAGCCTTTTTTAATATAATTAAATTTAGTATAATCTCTTATTCTTTTATAGACTGTATATTGTACAGGTCATATTTAATCTGCTTTCTATGAACATAAATTCCTATTGATGCGAAAACGGCAAATTTGGACATTAAGGTTTTAACCCTCTGAGAACAAATTGTTTGGCATGTCCCTTATTTGTAAATCACGCTAGATAAAATATCTGCTACGCAAATGACTAACTTCATCACAACAATATTGTAAACTTTTCTAGTCGACAGCAGCACTCTATATAACGTGATAACGTCTGCCGTGGATTTCCTCGCCTCATCCCACCTTCTTGCAACACCCCCACAAGTCACCCTGACAAGAACCAGAGGCCAGTCAAGTGGCCAAAAGGTTATGCTGCGGAGGTCGGCCTGGGTCCTCCATGCAGACCCTCATTTCCTGGGCTGGACAGTCTGCTCTACTCATAAAGCTAATAAGGCCCTTCTTGTCCCGGGTGGCTGGGGCCCAGGTTGGCCTACTCATCACTGGCCACACCATGGGGGTCAGGGGGTGGGTGTGGAGGCTGCTTCCCATTAGCCTGCCCCCTCTCCAGGTGCAGCTAATGGGCTCAGCCAGAGCCTCTCCAGGACCACTCGGCAGCCACCAGCGCAGGCCTGGAAGTGATCAGCACCCAACGCCTGGGAGCTGCGACAAACAGACAGCCCACTTAAAGGAACCCAGTTAAAAATAATCATTTTTCTTCACTAGCCTGAGAATGCCTGGTCTTGCCTTGTGCAATTGTGCCAATTAATCCAAATATGACATCTCGCACTAAGCAGAAAAATATAAGTTAGCAAAATAGATATATTTAAATGCTGATCATGTTAGATGACCCATCATTTAATTTTATTAATTAGAAAATGTTTTTAAAAAGTTTTTTTTATAATACACTACTGGCAAATTGGCATAATTTCTAAATTCATTAATTTTCTTGATGAATTAACAGTATGATTAATTCTTTATGCAATATTTTAAACTCTTATTTTTAATAGTTATATAGCAACTTGTTAGACTTATTTTTTTCCCTCACCCCTTTCAGAGGTTATTTTAGCTGAAGAGCAATTTTTCTTGATAAGGGGAAAGCAAGAGGAAAACATATACGTGCGTAAATCAGCTCTGCAATCATTCTCTCTCATATCCACCGCAGGCAGAGTGTTAAGCAAATTGACCTCCAGCATGAAAGAAGATAAGCAATCAACAGTTAACCATCATGACTCATCTTCCACTAACATTTCTCTGCAACCAAGTTCTTTAATCAAAAGAATTTCTAAAAATGGGCACCTTGTGGTCCTTTGTTTTACAGAGCGCAGTAAACTAATTGAATTAAGGACCCGGAGTTTGCACCAAGGGAGGCAAAAAAAAAAAAAAACACTTTGGAAACAACAAGCTTTACGCACAACAACTAGATGTACAAAATGAAATCAGAAGCCTACCTGTGTTGCTCTATGGCCTCATTGTCAGGCAGTTCAGCTCCACACACGTTGCAGCGCTCGTTCAGGCTACGGCCATCAGGCTTCATCCCTGCAGCTAACTCACCGAGCTTGCTGAAGAACTCCCTCTGGATGAAGCTCTGAGGCAGCAAGCCCCCATAGGCACTGAAGTCCATTGACATGGCCAGGGCTGGGGACATGTGCAAGGATGAGGCCATGGAGGCAGGCATTGAGAGCATCGCTTCATTCTTGTGATTAGAAGGAATGCCATAGAGTGACGCCAAATGTTTTTCAGTCATTCCCGCCATGGCTTCCAGCCCCATTTGGCTGACCTCGGCCTGCTGATCACCCACACCTTCCTCCCTGACGTAGTGCAGCTCGCGGGCACTGGTGATCACGCTGCTCCTAGTAGGGGTACCAGGCCCATCACGGTTCTTGTCTGCCTCTCCACTGCGCTCACCATTGCTGGAGGCGATGGACTCCATGGCTTTAGGGCTCTCATGTTCTCCGCTCTCATCTACTTGCATCATCTCCGTTTTGATTTCTCCCATCATGGGGTGTGAGTTGCCATGCAGGTGCTGTTCAGCGCCCACACCAGGGTGCATGGTGCTCTGCAGGAGGGACTGACCAATGCTCATTAGGCTGTCCACGGCTGCTTTGGTTGGGCTCATGGTGGAGAGGCCGAAGGAAGTGGAGACCGAGGGACTCTGATCTACCATCCCTGGCAGCGCAAGTGCTTGCTGGGCAGCTGACACATAGCCGCTATCTTCTGTGGAATGCTTTTTCGAACCGACCATGTTCCTTCCGTGCCGTCCCTTACGTTCCTCGTCATCTTCTGTGCCACCATCGTTCATGTTGACCTCCGTGTCATTTTCATCTGAGGACTGGATGGTCTCCAGTATCTTCAGGCATTGCTCCTCCAAGTACTCTATTTCTAAGATCTCTGCTGCGTACAGCAAGTCATCCAGATCCTCCACTTTAGCTTGGAGCGTGGCAGTGTAGGCATACTCCAGAATCTGCTGGAAGGTCTTTGGTGAGAGAAAGTCAAGAGTGTAATGTTGGCTGTTCCGGTGAAAGAGGATTTCGAACATCTTACTGGTGCAGGCCAGCACGGTGCGGTGAGCGTGGAACTCCTGGCTGTCCACCATGATGACCACGTCGCACAACGTGCCAGCCAGGCGCATCTGATTTGCCTTGTGCAGCAGGGCATTGGGGTGATTGGGGTTCTGGAGCTGGATCATACCCATTTTAGTCAAATCCATAACGTCTCTGAAATCCACACGGCCAACTCATGAGTATTTCTTTCCACGTAGCAGTCTGTTCAGTTATCTTTGTAAACAAGATAATGTCAATCTAAAAAGAGAGATGAAAGAGACCCACAGTTAAATGCAGCAACGATGTTTTTTTTTTATTGTTTTCTGTTATTGTTGTTGATGATTTTCTTTGTTCCTCAATTAAAAGCGATCATAGTAACTGCTTCAGTACAAAGAATTAGAAATTCACAAAAATATAAATATACTGGAAATCATTTGTACCAAGTTAGTGTTGTAGATAAAGAAAAATACATAATCTCTTAATATTTAAGATGATTTTAACAGACTAAAGACAAAATCCATCTAGAAGTCTGTCAAAACCAACAAAATAAAGCATCATAAAAATGGTAAGTGGCTCACATGAGAAACATGTAAACTTGTCTTTAGTGCTAGTAAAGGCTGGCAGTAATCAAGCCTTTGTTTCTATGTGTTCGAGCTCGCCTCACAAAGCCCATCAACAGCCTCCTGAAATGAAATGGCATCTTATTCAGTATTCTCATCACAGACAGGGATACTGAGCGGAGCATGGAGAGTGAGGCAAGCTGTTGCCAGGAATAGTTGGAACAGAGGATGACACAAAACAGCTCAGAGCTCTTAAAACGCTCCAAAATGTCATTTGTATTTTAAATACAACTCCATGTAAATTAAAATGTACTTTTATTCTGCAATGCATTACATCTAAAAAATAAAATCCCCAATCCACAAAAATATGAAATTTCTAAACATAAAAAGCTTAAACTGGCATTTGTCATTACAATAAATAACTAATTGTTGTAAAAACATGAAATATATGCATACACACACACATTACCCTGAAGATTGAGTAAGATCACTTTTGGGTGGACACTGTCACACTGGACTAACAATTTACATTTGGAAAAGCGTAGGGAAGTCCTCCCTTTAGAAACATTATCACATACATTTAAAATAGTAGATAAAAAGCAGGAGATTTACTTAGACATGTAATATTTCTCCCACTGTATCTGATAATCAAGAAGCCTCAGCAAAGAGGAGCAGCCTAGTAAAGGCTCTTTATATCAAACACCATGATCTTCGCGGTGAATGACGGGCATTTTCATTGTGAATGTACCGTCTCAGGCAGCAAATAAGCGAAAGTTATGATAAAGGCTGACATGAGAGAAATATTCGAGGGCTTTTTAAGCAGTTTATTTCACTACAGAAGGCAGGAAGGCGAGTAATAAGTGAGGAATGAATGCGCTTTCTTTGAAGAGTGCTGTTAACTGATGAGACGTTGGCAATAATGACACCAATTTACGCACGCGAACTGTACATCATACAAGTAAAACAAAAAAGTCAAGAAAACATCAATAAGTATTGATATTATTCAACAACTGCCACGACTGCCGTTATCTGCCTCATATACGATAAAAAAGACCGATGAAAAGTCCAGTCAGAGCTCATTTGACTGATCAATACATGATTATTCGACTGTTCACACGTGAATCAATTTAAGAGCCGTTTGTAATTTCATTACACATGTACACATACACACGGGGAACACAAACAAAATAGCGTTTCGGTTTAACCTCTTTCAACATGATAAAATAAAAGGCAAAAGTCATTTCACTTTAAAAACTCAACCAAATACATTCGGCTTATTTTAGTAGACAGCGGCACGCACCTCCACGGTAGATTTAATGATGAGAGCAAAACAATAATCACCAAAAATACTATACTTGTTCGTTCTTCGGTTATGACATAGACTATTTAAACTGTCCGACGTTCAATATGAAAGAGTAAAGCTGAGAATAAAGCACATGGAAGCACGTCACTGTCTGGTGCGCGAGCAGACCTCACGTCCCCCGAATACTAACACACACACGCTTACGTCAACATAACATCTCCACATGTGTAAAGATGAACATAAACAGCTATATCCATCAGGTGCCCTGAGCGTGCACCGCACTCACTGACAACCGCACTTTTACTTTTCGCTGCACTCTCACAATTCACCTTCACTTGAAGCAACAGTAGAAACACTGTAACTTGATGTGATGCTGAGCGCAAAACACATCTAATCAACCCAACGCGGATCAGCTTCTAATGTGAACATTATTTCCCCCCGAACTGAAACCACGCAGAAGGCAGGGTCTGTCAGCAGGTGTGGGTGTTTAAAGGTGCGCGCCTGTACTCACCTGTGTTGCGCGTTTGGCTTCCGAGCGTGCGGTTATTAGGACTGTAGCATAGTAACGCAGTTCACAGTACCCGCTCTCTCTCACGCGCACTAACTCCTCTCTGCTCGCCGCTTAGCAAATCAACACGCCGGTGACGTCAGCGCACATCCTCGCCGGAGTCCTGACAAACACTGCTAAAGTGAGACACCTAGGGGGCTGTCGAATATAGGCCAGCGTGTCTGGGACACTATCTATCACACAGCGTTTGGACTTTAATCATTAACCTTCAAGCATCATCACCTTTGCTACTACTTCTACAACCGGCGAACTTCTCAATGAGGTCTGCAGGCAGTGTAATGTAACAGGTCTGGACCAAGGGTATAGTCATATTTAAGGCTTTAAATACAAAATCAGTACAATAAAATAACTTTTCATGTTCATGTTTACAGCAAAATCTGTATGATGGGTTTTATTTAATTTAGTTTATTTCCGTCTGCTTTGTATGTTTTTGTTATAATGTGAGATTCTATGTTTGATTGGACCAGTTAAACATGTTCACTCTGCAATCAATCAATCAATCAATCAATCAATTGTACACCTTATTTTATGGTGTTTACATTACAGTGTAATTGTAAATAAAGGCACACTGCATAATATACTATATATGTTTCATATAACTTTATAACTAAAATGAAATAAATTAAAAACTAAAAACAACTACATTTTGTTTTTTTGTAATTAACAGTTTTTATGATTATTTTTCATTTTTGTGTCTATGCTTTCAAATTATTTTAGGACCTCAACTACAGTTTATCAAATAGACATGTTTTAGTAAAACTGGAAACATAAAAATAAATCTATAAAAGAACAGAAAAAGAGCTGGCAGCTCATTACCCATCTTAGCATTTCTTACATGACCAACCGAGACAGCAGATCATTTCAAAATACTAAAAATGTCTAATAAAAGTCAGTATAAAACTTTTTAACATCTGCAGGTGTCAGAGTGGAGATCAAGGTCCAGTAATGCAATTGAACAAACGTTCAAAAAAAAAAAAAAAAAAACACCGGTGAATCACAAAATATTGAAAACTGTTAAAAGCACAAATTTTTCCAGTGTTCAATGTGCATGTTACAGTGTGGTAATATTAATAAACAACATTGTTATTATAGAGATTAGGTTAGAGTCAGGTAAGGTTATATCTGACCAAAAAAGTAATTATATAAATATTCATATATAAATATTATAAATATCTAAATATCATTTTTCTAAATAAACTTTCTGGTGAGGTATGGTTTGTTACGATAGGACAATATGGGCTGAGATGCAACTATTTAAAAATCTGTAATCAGATCTTAAAATCAAAATATTTTGAAAATCCCTTTTAAAGTTGCTTTACAAATGTTTTCATTAAACATAATCTTTATTCAAAGAAGGATATTTGAAATAGAAGAGAAATCTGTAATAATTCTGACTCCTACAAATTCCTACAAATATACCGGTTTAACTTAAGATTAAGTTAATACTGTCCAGGATTAATATAATAAAGCATAGCTTACTTTTATGGAATGATGCATAATTTACTTCAGTAAATGTAGTACTGTATATTGTATAAAGTAGATATAAGGTGTAACAGGGATAATGTTAAACAAAGTGTTAACTTAAACAAAATAGCCTTAAAAAATACAGTTAGCTCAATTTTTACTGTTAAACTTCAGACTACTAAAACAGAATACTAAGAGAAACGATTCAAACTATTAGATCATCAATCCTTGCGATTTCAAGATGTTTTTCTATATGAAAGATAAAACTGATAATCAGTCAAAACTACTAATTTGGCTCATTGACTGTGAATGTTGCATGCACTTTCAAAATATTTAAATCTTTAATCAAATGTTGTTGTTTTTCATATTCAAACAATTCTCTGTAGAGCATAATTGCATATGCTTAATTAATTAATTTAGACTTAATTAGTACTAGGTAATGTAAGCCATGCAGGCATACCTTTCACTAAATTGTGCTGGCAAACATTCTCATTTCATTCCAACTGCCATCAGCTATTTATTTGTCACTTATATTGTCAGTGCACTTTATTCTGACTGTCTGCAGAGCGTGACAGCCTGAAAATGGAGGGAAGCAGAGGGAATCTTCACCAGACTCTGTAAAGCTTGAGATGGAGATCATAGAGCGCCGTCACCTTTGAGCTGAGAGCTGTGCTGGCTTACTTGAGGATAAAGAAAAAAGACACTGGCCTAATCACCATCTAATCCACATTTTACTGGAGAGGACTCTGATAAGTCCCAAATTATGCACTGAAATCATTAGAAACAAAAGCACAAGCTAAAACAGTTTTGACTTTTCGATTGATTTACTCACCCTCAGGCCACATAAGATGCAGATTTCTCTTCAGTAGAACATTAAAGTAGATTTCAGCATCTAAAAAACATACAGGTGACGCAAAACTCATACACGTTTATCCTGACGATACACTCACATCTTATGAAGCAAAACAAGTTAGAAGAAACTGAATACTTCCAACTTTATAAGCGTTAATCCACAGCCTCTGCAGAAGGATTGTGCATGCTATACTGTATAGAACACCCATTAAAATTCATTCATATTTGAAAATCAGACACTAAAGCTGTTTTTGTAAAGTAATACATATACATTTATTTAAAACACCATTTATTAAGCACAATTCATTGGCCTTGGCTCTGCAGGAGTGCTTCGCAATGTGCATTCAGCTGCTGACACTTATCACTGAATTTGTGTGATTATTATAATTACACTTACATATTATGATGCATAAGACCATTAAAAAAGATGTGAATGCACTTGAACTAGATGTTTGCTGTCTGTATATCCACACAGTATGTATTCGTATATATATAAATCATCATTAGCGATGTACCGAGAGCCATACACTGAGCTAACAGTGGATCTTTGTGGATCTCACTCAAGGCTTTTGGTTGAATAGGCTCTTTTTACACTTGTATAATCCTGGGGGTGTCTTATGCATAGGGGGCCTGCCCTCACGACCTCTGACCTCTACCTCTGACCTTGGCTGGATTTTCTCCTGTACAAAAAAACGCCCCTCCCTATGCATGGCTAAAATTCCTTTTGAGACCTTTTTATCTTGTAGGAGCCTATTGTACAAGTGTCATCCATAAAGGCTAGCGTAACTATAAGACCTGCTCTACTGCGGGCGTATTGCTAGATTTAGATGGATTTAGGACATAGTGCTTCCTAATGGCGTCGTTATATTATCATTGTTTGAAACATGTAAAGTTTGCAGAGCTTTTAATTTATTATTTTTATTTTTATTATTACACTTTTAGTTGTTTGATAATTAAAACTACATTTGCCATATACCAGATGATTTAAATCAACAAAGTGCGGTGCAGAACCCTTCATAATTGAATCCACAGAATCCTTTCTTCATAATTGTGTTTTATTATTTTCATTTAATTTCATTAATTAATTTCATTAAAGTATCTATCCTTCAGTAAAGTATCTATTCAATAATTTCTCAAAATAATGAATACATTTGAAAGAGGTTAAAAGACTTCAATAATAAAAAAACCCATCAAAGTTATTTTATTATTTTGTTTGACACTTCTTAATTCGACAAAATACCAAATGATTGTATTTTATTAAGTCTTAAGTATTTACTGATCATCTATCAGGCATCTCATTCACTTTTCCTGATTACTGTTATGTGTTATTTCATCAATCCTACTCATTTAGTGATTAGTTTGAGTAATTCATTTCTTTATTTAATTTTTCAACAATTTTTCCAGCTTTATACATCTTAATACATTTTTACACTAAACAAATGTAACTTATTTTATTTTAATGCATTTGTTTCTTTAAATCCTCAATCAGATTAGAAATTTAGCATCACAGCAGTTTTACAGCATTAGGTTTTCTTTTCATTCAGAAGAATGGGTGACATTCTCTTTGTTAATGGATTGAAATAGTCATGTTGACAGAGCCATTTGCTCTACCGAGTGCATATTTGCCTCCACTCTCCCTCCAGCCTCATACCTGTTTGGTTAGATGACAAGGTGATCCCTTGATCAATACTGATGTGGTATCAGCAGGCCGAACAATAGAACTGTGCTGGTAAACCTTTACTGGTTTCAAGTGACAAGAATCTTTTTCTGAGAGGTCACAGATCTCACAATCTCTCACTGAACTCTATGTATTAGGGCAGACACATTCCAGCCACTGTTTTTTTTTTCTCTCTATTTCCAAGACTTAGAGGAGAGCATAGATAATTGTAACACTCAGTAAATTGGTAATGACTAACATCACCATAATTACGAATTAGATATGTATCCATCTATTCCCACAACATTTATTTTAAAAAATTCAGGAACAGTTAAAAAATGCATTCGTTTTGGACAAGATGTTAAAACATTTAATGTAAATTACCTGTTACTTAGAGGTTCAATAAATAAAAGTCTAACATTAATATTCTAGTCTTTTATTTTATTATTGGTCACACTTTACAATATGGTTTCATAAGTTAATTTATGTATGTAATGAACAACTTTACCATACTGTATATAAATAAAAATGTATTTATGTGCTGAACAAAATATATATTATAGGTAATGCACATGATTTAACATGAACTTTAGTTCCATTAACTAATATGTTAACAAAGATGAATAAACATTGAAACAAATTTGTTCATGCTAGTTTTTTGTGAATTGTTGCTAGTTTATTGAAAAGCGTTAACCTATTATTAATACATTTGCTATACCTGACTTTTATTTTTATTCTTGAATCCTTCATTCATTCGTTTTCCTTCGGCTTCTTGTTACAGCCAATTTAGTTTTTTCAATTCACCTGTACTGCATGTCTTTGGACTATGGGGGAAACCAAAGCACCCAGAGGAAACCCACGCAAACACAGGGAGAACATGCAACCTCCACACAGAAATGCCGGGACTTGATCCAGCGACCTTCTTGCTGTGAGGCGACTGTGCTAACCACTGAGCCACTGTGCTGCCCTATTGTTGAATCTTCTTGTATTTTAAACTTTTAACTCTAACCAGAATAAAAGGCTATTGCAAATATCAGAACAGGCTATTAGAGGCCTTATCAATAACAATCAATAATGGTTATCAATAACATTTTTTAAAAAGAACTCATAAAAGCTTAGGATTGGTCAACTAACTATGATTATGCTGGAAATTATGTCGTAGTTGGGCTGCACATACTGTACAAAACATAAATCCGTAACATTATAGCTACTAGATCTGTGCAAAAAATCCCATAATAATCACCACATCTGCTAAATACTGTTTCTGCTTCTCGTTTATAAGAGAATTCACGAGCCGATTTCAATTGGTGTGCACGCGCTCAATCATCAAAACATGTTGTTTTCATGACTGATTTAACATCTCCGATTGGCTACTACATTCATAAGCTAAACAGAAACACGTATGATTGGTTATAACAAGGCTCAGCGCTGCTTCTCTAAATAAAGCACTGCAAACTAACACTTTTTATTTATTTATTTAAGTTGCGTCAGGTTTGCGCCAATTATGGGAGTAACTAGTGTTAACTATCACTGTACTTTAGGTAATATAAAGATAAAACATCATACGGAGGAAAAGAACATGGTGAACTCAAAACAAAAAAACTCTTGCCACAGTAATCCTTGACATAGTGTGTGCCACTTGTGTAGGCCTAACATACACACAAATTCAGTTACAACCATTCTCTGAAATAGCATAAGTTGAGCCAGTGTCCTCACTCTTGTTCCGTTTCAGACCTGTCTCACTCTAATCTTCCATCTTCTTTCTTTCATCATCAGTAACTCATCTTATCCTAATGACTGTTAATACCGAATGAACTGAATCTGTGAGGCACTGTGGGTCACCTCAATATTTCATACAGCGTGTCGTCATTAATCACACAAGCTATAAATAGAAAAACTTCCCTTGATTACAATGATTTAACAATCGGTAGTAAAACGTTGATGAATTTTAGCACAGGCCTGGCCACCATCGCTATAATGACCGAAGACCCCATGTACTTTCCGCTGCTTTTGAATTGTCAAAACAAGAGATAAAATTGACATGTGCTGTCCATCATATCTGCATTTTGTCCATCAGGTTTGTGGGTGGTTTGCTTCCTTTAATAGGACCGGCCTGGGCCCTTAACCAGAGTGTTCTAATGAATACTAACCCCTTTTAAAAGGAGCTTCCCTGCAGTTTCCATTGGGTGGAAATTTTATCAACTTTCTTTCAGGTCTGAAGCTGCTTAGAGAGACTATTGTCCCTCTGTTGAACAAGACCTGGACACTCAATACAGTTTAAACAATGCCAATGATGATTAATGACAGGCCTGTCAAACAAAGCGTGCTGACTAAGGTTTGAGCTCACAGCAATCCTGTGTCTGAAGAAAATCAAAAACACACACTCCATCATTCAAAGCCTCAAATAGGAGGTTAAATATATACTAGCATGAAAGAGCTCTAAGCAGTGGAGACCGGTGCCTGATTTTGAAACTATTACACTGAGATTGAGTGTATTTTGTGCTTACACTCGCTAATTGGAACGAAATGAAACACATGCGATGAAATTCGACAGTATTTATTTTTCGCAAACAACACGTCCTGGAGCTTTTCAAAAGGGCAACAAGGAAAACTGTTTGTTATTTGTAGAGATAAACATTTGCGATGACGTCTGTCGCAGAATGCCTTTCCTCTGTGTAACAGTAGGGATGCAGGAGGGGAGCCCGGGGCCTCCGTTGAGATCCAAAGAGCCCTGCTGACCCTGCCTGCTGCACCTCTGCGCTACACAGCACCATACAGCTGCCTTTCATTCAGCCAAAGAAAAAGGCCACTTTTTTCTCCTTCCCTGCTCTCTAAGTGTAAGACCCCAGCTGTCCCCAGTCAAGCAGAATTCCAAGTTTCCCTCCAAAAAAAAAAATTCGTTCATTGTCCATCCTAGAGGTGGCCGAACCCTCCTCTCCATAGTGCTTAACCACTGGACCGGGCGCAAACAACAGAGTAATCATATTACAGTGTCCCTGGGAAAAAAGGGACAGCTATCCGCAGGGAATCTCCTGTGGCTAATCCCTGCAAGGCCGCTGCTTTTCTTCTCCAGCACCGAGTCCACCTTTCACAGCGGTTTCGGAGGCACACAGGCCTTTAACCGCTCAAGGATATCGGCTTCGTGTCTCTCCTCCTGCATTTCCCTTCCAATCGACATCAAAAATTCCAGCAGAGAATGGAATATCTGGCATTTCACACCACCTCCTCCTTTCTCATTTGTTCAATTTTATTTTGGTACCTTCATTACCTCACCTTCTTTATTCCGCGGATCCTCATTTTCTTTGCCCCTATGACTGCCGACATGATTGCCGTTATTGTAAATAATTAATAAGCTGTAATATATCACCTCTAATTAAACATATTAGTCAGCCGAGTCTTGTAGATTTACTACCTCGAGTCTGTGTCCAGTGATATTCAAATGAGCCTCATTCCCATCAATAATGCAAATAGATGCACTATAAACATTTCTCACTGTACAGTAGCTGCTGCTGCAGCCCACGGGAGCGTTTGAACATAATTTAGAATTAACATCATTAGCATTCACTTTAATTTGCACTGTAGGTCTGCAATGGAAATCATTATCTGCACAGATAAAAATAAAAACTGTAAATCTTGTTATGCAACAATACTGCTTGAACTGGACTTGGTGAAATGCACTGATGTAGCAGGACTTTCCACGATTTGTTGTCTGTGTTTTCATGCTCCAGACAGACTGTCAGTCTGTGTATAAGGAGTGGGATTTTTTCGTGACTGTTTCTGCAAGTTAGGCCCCGTTTACACTGTCAGGTCTCAATGCCCAATTTGGCTGTCTGTTTACACGTTCTTTTAATTGTGACTCATATCAATACCTGTCAACCCTCCCGTATTTCCCGGGATTCTCCCGTATTTCACAGTTCTATCCCGCTATCATCCCGTAAAGGCATTTTCCTGTATTCCTCCCGTATTTTCAGTTCTCCGACGGGTGTCAATATACATTAAAGAACCGATCGTCCCTATACGCAATCCATACCGCTGAACCACCAGGGGCCGCCCCTTGCTCTTAAATTTGAATCTGTTCTGTGCTTTCGTTTTATTTAGGCATGAAACACTTTAAAATAAGCATAAAAACGGCGCGATTCCCTTTCTTTTTCATTACAGGTGCCGTCGCTCCTATTCAATCCTCAAAACAGTCATAAAGCGGTGCGTGACTGTCAGCTGACGTGTCCATAATGATAAATAGACACTGTTTCCCAAACTGATTCTGTACACTCGATTAGAAGCATAGCGAAAGTGGATACTGGGTTTTGTGTGCGTGTTTGAACAGACATATACACATAATCAAAAATAATAACAATTAAAGATGTCGACATTGATGGGTTGTTGTTTTTTTCAAACACAACTAATTTTGTCCTAAATGAGCATAAAACATTAGGAAAGCAACCGAAGGCTTTCATTATAACGTTAGATGTGTGCATTTTTAAAGTGTCACCTCTGTTATTTAATGTAATCAAACAAAAAAAATCTAAATAAATGAGATTCACTCGTTGCTATTTAATCAGAATGTGTAAGCTATACAGTGAGAAAAAGATTAATGAGATTTGATAACTTGATTCTATTTCTTTATAATAGCTCATTTTAATAAGCTAAGCTGTTTGCTAATGTATACTAGCAAATTTTCTTTTGTAAATAATAATTCATTCATTCATTCATTTTCTTTTCGGCTTAGTCCCTTTATTAATCCGAGGTCGCCACAGTAGAATGAACCGCCAACTTATCCATCATTTGTTTTACGCAGCGGATGCCCTTCCAGCCACAACCCATCTCTGGGAAACACATCCATACATTCTCATTCACACACATACACTAGGACAATTTAGCTTACCCAATTTACCTGTACCGCATATCTTTGGACTGTGGGGGAAACCGGAGCACCCGGAGGAAACCCACGCAACCACAGGGAGAACATGCAAACTCCACACAGAAATGCCAACTGGCCCGGCTGGGGATCGAACCAGCGACCTTCTTGCTGTGAGGCGAACGTGCTACTCACTACGCCACCGTGGCGCCGTAAATAATAATATTAAATAAAAAAGAGGGGGGGGGTCATGCAAATTGCCATGCAATTTACGACATTGCATATGCGTAAAGGCGGGTTCTAGTATCTGTGCCACACTAGTTACAATGGAGGAGATTGTGCTTACAGTTGGCTTATACAGTATGAATCATTCAATCAACTGCTTTTTGGGGGGGTCATTTGAACCAAAACAAGGCATTTAGATTATTCACCCGACAGATTCCTTCAAAACACTACCATTTTTATTTAAACACAATTTTGTAGAGTATAATAATTGTGTGAAACGTTAAATCAAGTGGTTTGGATTTCATAAACAGACCATATTTTTTTTAAATAATTAGGTATTTCATAAGTAGACTTACTTTATGTAATTATTAACCTTTTATGAAAAAAACAAGTAACAATCTTTTTGAGTGAATCCTTTAAAATCATGTCTAAAAACTGGATTCATTCAGGACCAAAACAGCACCATTGTATGCTGTTTGGAGTCATTTGAAACTATTTTATTGGCATTACAAAAACAAACAAAGTAACCATCAACCGCATCATGTAGAATGAATGCTAAATATCAATGTCTTGCTTACTGAACTGTTGTTGTTTGGTCTATTCTTACCAACAAATTGTTTACGACAAATGGTTTGTTATCTTAAAGTTATACCTGGAGAGAGATAAAAGCGACCGGCAAATCCTGCTAGGCTCATGTATAGAGAATAGGCTAATTTAAAAGAAACCCCTGCTTGCTATTTTTCCTGGGTACCAGCTGGTCTTCTAACAGATGTTGAACACGCCATTTAACAGAGATACTATATATCAAAGTATACAGCACTGTCTCTGGTTTCTGTTTGAGTTATGACTTCTGCAGCGCTGTCAGCGGATTGCAAGCTGTAATGATTGACCGCCTATACGCCACGCTGATTTATAATAGCAGATTTGTCAAAATGGACTTTAAAACTCCGAATTACAACAGTCTTTCCCAGACCAACATGCATTCTCAACCTAAGATTGAGGTCCCTGTGGTTGCAAGGGAATTTCATTGGGTTAAAAGTTGATGGTCTTTCTCAGTTCCTTCAGAGAACTGGGGTGACTTTGAGGACCATCGACGTGGATGAGCTGGAATGAAAAATAGAAGCGAATAATTCTGAACGCTGTGACAGGAGAGTGATTTAGGAGACGGAGGAGGATCCGAAGCAGAATGTTCTCAATTGGAATGCACATTGGCTTTCACAGCATGGGCCTGGGCAGGCAGTCAAAACCAAACACAAACTCCAAGCAACTAGCCGAGTCACTTCCAACATACAGGTCAGACTGAAATACATCATTTAGTCCTCCTATTACCTATAAATACAGAGGATAATTTTTATGGTGGAGGTCAAACTGAACCCAATGCGATTCAAAAAGTACAGCGTGAAAAACAATTCAGGGAGTAACACATTACAATAAATTAATCAAATCAACAATTCATTCATTCATTTATTTTCTTTTCGGCTTAGTCTATTTATTAATCTGGGCCAACTTATCCAGCATTTGTTTCATGCAGCGGATGCCCTTCCGGCTGCAACCCATCTCTGGGAAACATCCTTACACACTCATACACTACGGACAATTTAGCCTACCCAATTCACCTATACCACGTCTTTGGACTTGTGGGGGAAACCGGAGCACCCGGAGGAAACCCACGCAACCACGGGGAGAAAATGCAAACTCCACACAGAAATGCCAACTGACCCAGCCGAGGCTCAAACAAGCAATCTTCTTGCTGTTAGGCGAACATGTTACTCACTACGCCACCATGGAGCCCAAATCAACAATATTAAACATATATATTAAGCATTGGCACTTGATTTTTAGAACTTACAAAATTACAAATAAATATCTCTAGATTAATAATGTACATTTAAACCACGATTGTGGATCAGACTACGTTGACAACCTAATGGGGCAACAGCATACTTCCAAAGGTTGGCTCACACTGTGATTTAAAAAAAAAAATCCTGCAACTGTGGCATGTCAGACCGCACGAACATGGCTCTCATGTCACACTGTAAGATCTCATCTATCATAAAGTCAGATTGAACGACAATGAACATGTGCCAAACACGAAAGAAAACGCCCCCGGAGTTTGACGTCATCCACCCGTGACACTTTCACTATCTGGCATTCTGAAATGATTCCTCACAGCAAATGTAAACAAACGGTAGCGGCAATTTTGAACACAGCGTGCCTCAATAATAAAACCAGAAAACAAAATTTGACATTTCCCCACGGTCATTTGAATTGTCGCATGGATTGCGTCATCAAATCCGGTGCTCCTATTGGTTCTTGGATTGACAGCTGTTGTCACACTGCAGGAAAGTGTCTGAAATTTTCTGACACTGCCAGAACTTCATCGGAGGGAAAATCCGATGGCAACAGACATTAAGCGGCTGTCTGTGAACATCTCAAACTAACGATCAAAGATTTTAGCCAAGGATTTTAGAAATCTTTTAGGATTTCCCAAATTTTCTCAGATGACAAAATCGTCACTGAAATCTCACAGTGTGACCAGGGCTTAAGAGAACAAGAAGGACTTGTACGGGACAGGTAGAAGACAGCCTGGTTTATGGGTTTATTTCCCAGCAAAACTAACAGGAAAGCTGTGCTGAAATAAGAAAAATAAAGTAAAAACTTTGATCAATTTAATTTGGCATAATATGGAAAAGAAATAACAAAGAACTAAATAATAAAAAGAAATCTAAATAAATTCACTTTTTTATTTTATTTTTTATTTTTTACAAAATTTTAGATGTCTCTAGATTAATAAATGTACATTTAAACCCCTTAACAGGTACAGTATGAAAAATCGTATTTTGTGATTCACAAGTGTTTTCTGTTATTTTTCTCTGGGTTTGAATTGCATTATGGGACCTTGAGCTCTGCTCTGTCAACTTTTGATGTTGAAAACTCATCTTTACAGGTTAACTAAGTGACCCTTATTGACATTGTAGTAGTTTAAAATAATATAATGTTTAAGAAATAGAGAAATATCTGTAAAATAACAGAAAATGTGCTGAAATTTATTACAAGGTTTTTGTACAACACCAACCCAGACAATGCATCACTTTAAACTAGTAAAATATTACTAAAAGATCCTTTTTCAAACTTTTCAAGGTTAAAAGTTGTTGGAAGAAAGATCAAGGTCCCATAATGCAATTCAAAAGCATAAATAAACTGACAAATAAAAAAAAATTAAACAAGTATCACTGCTGTTTATGGATATTTTATACAGTGTAGTTGAGAATCTGGAATATCAAAATGCATTCATTCATTCATTCATTTTCTTTTCGGCTTAGTCCCTTTATTAATCCGGGGTCGCCACAGCAGAATGAACCGCCAACTTATCCAGCATTTGTTTTACGCAGCGGATGCCCTTCCAGCCACAACCCATCTCTGGGAAACACATCCATACATTCTCATTCACACACATACACAACGGACAATTTAGCTCACCCAATTCACCTGTACCGCATGTCTTTGGACTGTGAAGGAAACCGGAGCACCCGGAGGAAACCCACGCAACCACGGGGAGAACATGCAAACTCCACACAGAAATGCCAACTGGCCCAGCCGGGGATCAAACCAGCGACCTTCTTGCTGTGAGGCGAACGTGCTAACCACTCAGCCACCGTGGCGCCCCAAAATGCATACATTTTGTTTAATTAATATTTGCTGATAATTTACTTACCCTCTGGGTATTCAAGATGCAAAGGCTTTTTTTCTTTCATTAAAGATGTTTAACTGAAACTGTGGTTCTTGATTCAATAAACATCAAGTCAACATTCAGAGTGAAAAAAAACATATCCACACAACATAAAATGAATGCCTGTGGCTCCTTACAATACACGAGGGTCTAATGAAGCAAAACAATCCGTCTGTGCAATCAACAGCAGATTCTCATGTTTGGATGAACTATCCCTTTTACCTTGAAACTGCAGGTCAAACTGACCCATGAACAACATAATCTTAACAAAAAATGTACACACATTCCACAAATCCTCAGACTGTCAAAACTATGCAGACACGGTCATGATTCGAAACATGAAATTGCCATGATGAACTTAGTTTATGTTTTTATAACTTTTTTTTTTAAATGTTGGAAACCTGTAAGTGTAACAATTGACTTAGAGTATTTGTTTTCCTTCTATGAATACCAATGGTCACCGGTTCCCAACATTATTTTAAATGCATTTTTTTCATTCGGCTTAGTCATATTTCAGAGGTCGCCACAGCGAAATGAACCACCAACTATTCCAGCATATGTTTTACACAGTGGATGCCCTTCCAGCCGCAACCCAGTGCTGGGAAACACTCAAACACACTCAATCATACACACAGTCATACACTACGCCCAATTTGATTTAATTCAATACACATACCGCATGTCTTTGGACTGTGGGGGTAACTGGAACACCTGAAGGAAACCCATGTGAACACGCAAACTCCACACACAACCGCCAACTGACCCAGCCGGGACTCGAACAAGCAATCTTCTTGCTGTGAGGCGACAGTGCTAATCACTGAGCCACTGTGCTGCCCTAAGCTATTCTTTTGTGTTCAACAAAAAACAAAATAAAAATCAAACTGTCAATCTAGGGTGAGCAACAATGTCAGAATGTTCATATTGGGATGATCTATCCCTTAATTCTGACCGCTAAATTTTGCTACAGGTCAAACTGACCCAAACCAGAATGTAAGAGTTAAAATGATTGTCAATCCATTCCATTTTCAAGCCCAATTGCTCTCATTTTCTCCATGTTATGTAAATGAGTGGTAACCGTCCAAGTGTTGATTTGATCAAACGTCAGATTTATGCTTTCCAGGCACAAAACAGCAAGTGTTTACAGTATAATTCCAGTAACGGGAAGCATATTTCTCCATTTGAGAGCCTGTTTGAGATCCACCCAAGACTGGACCAGCTGTATGGCCCCAAACTAACACCATTGTTAAGTACCGGGGGTTGGGAAGACCATAGGGGCCTCTAATCTGCTGGTATGTGTTGGCTGTTATTAAAGAAAAAAGACAGAGTGAGATAAAAATGATGCCAATGATTTTTTTTTGTCCTGATTCAGAAAAAAAAGCCAAGCTAAACAACAGTGCAGTGATTTTACCAAAATCAAAATTCATATTTCAAAGCCCTTTTTGTTTCCATGAACATCTTGAGAAGTTTAGAGTGAGCGCATCTAAACAGGAAGCATAGAAATCAGCCTTTTGATAGAACATATGTCATGTGTTTGGCATCACCACCGTGTTTGAGAGACCAGCGTTACATAATGGGGTCTAACGACTGCCAGAGAGGGACGGGATGCGCCACGATTGTGGATCAGGCTACTATGCTTGATAATCTGATGGGACAACAGTATTCTTCTAAGAGAACAAGAAGGACTTGTACGGGACAGGTAGAAGGCTAGATTTATGGGTTTATTTCCTAGCAAATCCTGCGACTAACAGGAAAGCTGTGGTGAAATAAGCAAAATAAAGTAAAAACTGTGATGAATTTAGTTATAAAGGTATAACTGAGGTATAATATGGAAAAAAAAACATTAATAGAAAAGAAGTAAATAATAAAAGGAAATATAAATTCACTAAAAGCTCAAATATTAATGTTAAATGATTTACTAACATGAACAATACATTTATTACAGTTTTTATTAATCTTTGTTAACGTTAGCTAATGAAAATAAAGTCATTTATTATTAGACCATGTGTTAACTAATGTTAACAAGCACTACATTGCATTTTAATAATACATTATTAAATGCTTATTAAATGATTAAGAACTGCTGAACACGTTCATGCTAGTAAATACATTAGCATTAATTAACCGAACCTAATTGTAAGGCGTAACTCAATCATCTTCATGATGTCCTTCAATATAAATGATAGCTATAAACACTTTCCAATGATGATCTATGTTAACATGAGTTAAGTACATTAGTTAACATGAAAAATACTTCGAAATTCTTCATTACTCTTACATACTGTTAAATCTAACATATGGATGTGAATTTAAAATGTTTAATGAATATTTTTTCATGCATCCGGGCTAACATGAACTAACAGTGAACTGTATGTTCATTAACTAACGATAACAAAGATTAGTAAAAGCTTTAACAAATCTATTACCCATTGTTAGTTAATGCATAAACTAGTTAACAGAGGAACCTTACCTTTTGTCAGCTAGCACTACATGGTTACACACTTTTTTAGTTTTTAGTTAACACATTAACTAATGGGAACTTAAAGTGTTGCATAACGTTTATGATAACATAAATGTGAGTAAAAATGTCATTTTAAGACAGTAGAACAGGACAGCTTCCTTCAATCAGTCTATTAGATCACATCTGTTAGATCTGTCTCTTGGAAATGGTGACAACACACTAGTAACACCAATTTACCAGGTCTTACCCGTTTGGCAGTTTTGAAATTTTGGGATATAATTTGTGACACGTACAAAAAAGACATTTGAGGGAGTTTGTAAAAAAAGCGCATACTGAAATAAGAGCATATATATTAAGATTCCTTTTAAATTTTGTTGAATATCTTTAGAATCCTAATGCTCACAATGCAATCATCAAACCTAATTGTTAAGGTTTCCAATGATCTCCTGACCCACTAGTGACCCAGATCTAGAGCTGAGCTGCTGTAATATAAGCCTGCATCATTTGGTCCCATTAAACAATGCAAAGCAAGTTCTTCCAGAACGGGATGTTCCTACGCTAGTCTAATCTAACTTACTTTGATTTACAGTGTGCAAAATAGTGATAAAATTAAACTGCAATGTCTAAGAAGGTTTCATCTGATGAGAGTTCCAGATGAGATTTCTTAACACATTGGAAATAAATGCTTCAGTCTACATTTCTGTGAAAACTTTTCACACTAATGACAGTTACTGGGCCATATTATCAATTAATAAAAGATTATTTTCATGCAGGACTCTCCATATGGGCAACTAATCTGATGTGGACTGTTTGTTCACTTTGTACACAGTTGTTTTTGTGATGCAGAGCGCTTAGGTTTGAGCACAGTTCCACAAAACAATGTAAAAGCTAAATGTCCACGGTGCACTTTTACTTTTTACGTTTGATTAATATTGTAGGGAAGGGTTTGGGTCAAGGGTTTGCAAGCTGATCTGTACGACAAGTCCTGCCTTGTTGTGGACATGTACAAGAAGGACGTTTACCTGAAACGCACAACAAAACATACCCTAGGTGATTCATTTCAAATTCTGACAATGTAGACAGCACCCATAATGGCACTGCCATCTGAAACATGCACTGAAATGAACCCAGAGAAATGTATTTTGTTTTGGAAAATGTAGGCTAAGGCGTGTACTTTCCAATCAGCCTTTGCTACTATTTTTTGAGACAAATATCATAATTCTCAGTGGCTGTTACATATTTACAATGGTGTTTTAGCTGTAAGGATGATTTACATAGCTTACTGCTTTATGTCTTTAATGAGGTGAATACAAATCAAATTTGGAATCCAATGCAGGCCATTTACTGTGCTGACTTGCAGTACATTCAATAGATTTTTACTTTTTATATGAAGCAATGGCAGCAAGAAAAAAATATATCCCAAAATTTTCCAGTGACATTAGTGATCAGTTTGAGGCCAGAAATTTGCACACTGGAAACAAATGTATTCCAGTGGAAATTTTTGGTACTGTGCTGAAAAAAAAT
>CAIGQQ010008883.1:510853-535967 GCA_903798035.1 Danio albolineatus
TTTTCATCTGTTTTATTTATTCCACTTTAATAATAATCATATATGTAGTCCTATAGTCATTTTCTCTGAAGCATTCAAGATTATTTTATGCTCAAAAAGTGGTTAAAACAATATAAACAAGTCTACTGTATAAATATGATTTAGTTAATTTGATATATATCTAAATGTATATTATTAAATAGAATATTTACATTGACTTAATTGGTGGAAAAGAAAGAAAAAAAACATAATTTTTCAACACACAAGCATAACTACTTTTTTTAATTTGCCATTTTAATTATTTGATGTTTTTCTTTTTTTTTTCGTTTATATCACTTTTAAAACAATAGATTGTAGTATGATCAGTTTAAACTGAATAAAAAAAAGAAATGTTGCTTTGGCAGTTGAATATTTCAAGTAGCCTCGCATAAATAGTTTGTTAACAATAATAGCCCTGCTGAAACATTTAATGAAAGGTAATGAAAATCATATACTGTAGGCTATAAAGCGCTGCCTTTGATATAAAGACCCTTGAATATGTAAAAGAACTGACAAGTTAAGAGACGTGTTTGTCGTCAGATTTTCAGAATGACTCATCTGAAGTGTTGATCAAATCTACAGTTTTTCCAACATCTTCTCCAAGCTCTTCTGTTTATCACTAGTTTTTCAAGAACTCGTGAATCACAGAAGAGCTCTGTAAAGATACATGTGCTAAAATTGGCTGATAAAAAAGTGAAAGTTATTGTTGTAGATGACATATAAAGTGCAATGCATCACATAGTTTGAAAAGCTAAAAGTCTGACAAACCATTTTGATTCTTAGCAAATCTCCTCCAACTTTCGTCTGTTACATAAACAGGCCACGAATCAAAGCCATTGTGAATTAGAAGCACCTGAATGAGATTTCTGGATTACCCGCAGAGGAAACTCCCGTTACATCCAGTTCCTTTCGCTGGCTCCGAGTTGAAACAGACCAGTCGCTGGAATATGGTAAACATACACAAAAAATGTGTCAAAACACTGCCTTTATATGGATTTAATTAAGAGAGCCTGTGCTGCCAAAGACATGTTATTATTTAGACTCGAGCGATGCTTTAGCGCCACCCGGTGGACAATAACGCGCATGTGCAGCTGCTCGATTAGACCAGACAGCACGACCTACATAAAAAGCGATGTACCTCATTATGAATTTACATTTTATATTGTTACCAAATAAGTAGAAAACCCCAAAACAACAGAAGCACTTTACATTATGTCAGACCATATTGACTGAGGAAAATTTCCGGATTCAATTGTAAATCATGAACTGCTTTGACTGTATATTTAGAGACAACATTTAGATCACGCCAAAATAATAACTGACGTAAAATGAATCAGCGTCTTCTAATCAAGCTCTATGGCCTACATGTGTCGTGGTGCTGTTCGCCCTCTGGTGGCGATGATGCTCAACCGCAGCACGCCTTTATTTGTGTTTCACTGCGAAGAAGAGAGTTGCAACACCACCTAAAATATTCATAACCTACATTATAGCTTATTTTCTGGTTGTCTGAATATTATAATAGTAATATTTCATACATTCGTTCCCAAGGCCAAACACAGATGGTCATATGAACGCAGAGACGAGAAGTTGCGGAAACATTTTTCACTAAGGAATTGCTCGTAAATTTCGTAAGTAATTGCAAGGAAATGGAAACTAATGCAATGAATGACACATCATGAAACATTGTACTAAGATTATAGTATACTCTTTTTTAAACGGCAATACAGGCAATACAACGCCAATGATGTTTTACAAATAAAATACAATAAAAAAATAAAAAATAAATAGGCTAGATAAAAAGGAACACATAGGCTACACTTTGCATGTGTGTGTTTAGTCGGATATAATCAGAACAAGTCAGTTAATTAACAGAACAGTAAAACACATTTTTGAAATAGTAAAATGTAAAAAGTATAAAATCTTTTATTGAACTTATCAGGCCCTACTGAACATGTGTGTACATACACGTTTAAGAAAAAAACGAATAAAAATGACAAAACAACACAATTTAAAAACAAAACTAAAAACTATTTCAAAATACACACCACCATAGTAAGCAATATCAACTCCAAAGTAACACCGATCCATGGCTTAAAGCAGGGGTGCCCAAACTTTTTTGTATAAAGGGTCAAAAAATAAATATCATCGAGAGCGGTGGGCCGAAGGTAAATATACCAAGCTATATTACACTAAAGTTGCCATGGGTAATTTCCTCAATTATTTCATAAGATTGAAAAGTAAATAGAAAATATCACTTAAATCATATTAACTAATGCAGTATACCATCTAAAATGATCACTTATTGCACACTCTCAGAAAAAAAAGGTACCTGATGGTACAAATAATGTTCCTTGAAGAACAGTTTTGTACCTTTGTAAAAATTGTACCTTATATGGTACTGAAAATACCCTTTATGATTCTGTTCTGTGCCTTTTATGGTACAACTGAAATAAAGGTACACAATTGTTCTCATATAAAAGGTACAAAAGTGTTGAACAACTTCTTCTTTATTACAGTATCTATGAAAATAAATATGACTGGAAAGGCAAAGTGATTTTTATGAATAATTTCCATATTAAGACAAGAATCATCATTTAAAAGTATGTTTAAAGATACTTATAAACATAAATCTTTAGTTCCATAATACAATAATACAAAACAACTAGTAAAATACAAAACTATAGGTATTGTAAACTAAACATTTAAGGCATTTTAATAAACGTTTGGTAATTCTGTCCCATAAAAAGGTACTGCCCCAGTGACAAGGGTTTGTACACTCTCAGAAAAAATGGTACATTGTTGTACCAAAGAAGGTACAAACCCTTGTCACTGCGGCAGTACCTTTTTATGGGACAGAATTGTACCTTAAGAAAAGAAACAAATTTGTACATTTTAAGGTCATGATTTGTACCATGGGAAATTAAAATGTACCTTTGTTTTTAAAAACCTGCAGATACAATATTGTATAGTTTGTGAAAGGCACCACCACAGTGACAAGACACTTTGTACCTTAACAGTGTCAAAACTGCTTACCAAACATTTATTAAAATGCCTTAAATGTTTAGTTTACAACACCTAGTTTTATGTTTTACCAGTTGTTGTGTGTTATTGTATTAAAAATGTATGTTTATAAATATCTTTAAACATACTTTTAATCGATGATTCTTGTTTAAATATGGAAATTATTCATAAAAATCACATTGCTTTTCCAGTCATATTTATTTTCATAGATACACTCTAAAAAAAAAAGGTTCCTTGAGGTTCTATATAGAACCCTAGGGTTCTATACTTGGCCAGTAGAACCTTTTACCCAAAAAATGGTTTTATTTAGAACCCTTTGAGTGCAAAGAACCTTTTTGATTAAAATGGTTCTATAATTTCTGATTTATAACATACTTATATAGTAAAGATTATAAACTAATAATAAGCTATAACACAGAGAGACAACGCTTTTCGAGTCAAAACCTAATAAAATGACTGCTATGGTCAAAAACGTAATCAATGTATGATAGGATTTTTGTTTCATGCAGGTTTAATAATTTATTTTAAACTAATAATCATGATAACTTCACTCTTAAAAATGATGTGCTAAAAAAAAACACAAAATATGTGTTAAACAGTTCCTAACACATCTTGTGTTGCTACAGACACGTTGTGTGTTAATATTGTGCTTAGCTGTTTACACAATGGCTGTGTTAAACCAAAATCCCTTTCTGTTTGGTTTTACTACATTTAAGCAGTACACATACTGTATAAAATGCACATTTATTTTACCTGTAGTCAAAGGGCGATGTCTACTGTATTTATGTAATTTAATTATCATGTTGGCAATATAAAATAAGTATTTGAGTATACCTGGGTGAAATGTACGCGCTGTGAACATGCGCGCGCGCGCGCGCGCTAAGTGCATGCGCAGTGACGTTCATTTTCAACCATCTCTCCCACGGCCCTGTCGGATATGAAGCTCTCTGCCTCAGGTGAGTGAAATTAATTACAATTCGTCTACGACAGTCAATATTTTTCCACTTTGCTTAAGAATGTTTTGTGTTTGTTGTCCTAGAAGTTGTTTTTTCTACTATGTTGTCTGTGTATCGTACTACACGGGTGACCTATTAACTTTGTCGCAAGCTAGGTTAACAGTTAACCCATTTGGCGCGTTTTTTGTAAACTTGTGTTTGCAGAATTGTTAATAACACGTATCAAGCGGAAGACTTAGCATAGGTTTGTTGTGATTTCGGTAGGAAAGTTAGCGTCACTTTATAATTGATGTGAACGTGAATGTTGAGTGTGTGAATGTGAACGTAAAGCCTCGGCGTCTCTGAACTCAAGGTAGCGTTATCTCACGCCGGAGACATTCTATAACGTTACGTAATCATAATGCTATTTAATGATGATGCCCTTGGACAGTAATTTGTATATCAGCCCCGAGACTTAAGGTTAGCTGGGTGCTGCGGACAGACAACAAATGGCGCCTTGGTGTGAGCAAATTCATAAAAAAATGTCTAAATATGAAAACCTTTATTGTAATCAACCTTGCGCGCCATTTTGCGCCACCCGTCTAGTCACATACTATTCAAAATATGCTTTGTATTGTTGTACACTGTTACATGTATTTGTTTTTTCACTGTGCTGTGTATATATGGATTTCTTTCCCTTTTACTTAGATAAAGGAAGTCGAGGAACAAATTACAGTTACTCTAACACTTCTACACCGAGCTCTTGCTACTGCTCATAGACGGAAAGGAAACATGGAGAAAACTATTCACAGTTGGCATGGAGCATGACAAATTTTAAATATAATATATTACAAGCAACATCCCTGATTCATCAGAAAGAAGTGTGCATTCATTATGGGTAAATGAATAATGTCTTTCACTTTTAATATTATATAATAGTAAATATTTAAATAAATAAAATGTTTTTGTCATTTCTTAATGTCATTGAACAGATAGAACTCAGACTGGCACCACAAATAGATTGGTGACACTGCTTGAAGAAAATACAATCCTGAGAGAACACGAAGAGACAAAGACGCTGTCTATTTCCTTAAGAAAGGTTATTGATAAAGTTGCTGTCAATGACCTTGTAAAGAAACATGTGAGTGTTTTTTTTAAGTCAATGTAAGCTGTATTTGTTTGCAAATTATTACATTAATTTAAATAGGAAATTATTGTTTTTTTTGTTTTGTTTTTGAAGGTAGACATTGAATTTTCCAAGCTTGCAGATGGGAAAGAGGATTTGTCAATCCAGAAACGGGAAAGGAACATAATTCCAAATCTCAAGGGAATAGTGTCCTTGGAGAGGAAAAATGACATCAGATACTTGCTGGAGAAGTCTTGACAATCAGCATGATGGTATGAACTTCAGCCAAAATGTCTGTTGCCTGTGCACACTTTTGTAAACATAGTTTAAACAAGAAAACGTAATGTAAATTTTAATTTTCAATTTATGATAAAGTAATTATTACAAATACATATTAATTCATTTTAATAAATTTAATTCTTATTTTGCATGTGACCTGCATCTTCACTTCTTCAAGATGAGCTGTGTTACTCTATGCTGAAGATCCTCATTCATCTTCTTCCACCCATGGCATCTGGGAGAACTGTTGCTAGAAGTAAGTGCTGTGTGAAATCTGCTGTACTGTATCATACCTATGGTATGGTTTTTACTGTGTTAGCTTGTGATAAACAAAATTGTTTCTAATGCAGCAATTTTCTAATGGTTTTCATTGTTTCATAGGCTACATATGTATATATTGTGCTAAATAAGTTTAAAATTCATATTTTAATGTATATCTTGCTTTTCTTCAAATAGCCTGGAAACAACTGCGTCATAAATCTTGTGCTTGGTATGTATCATTGTTTTTAAATCTAAACAAACTGTATTTATTAAGTATGATGAAATGAATATTATAAAAGACTATAACATTGTATTCATGATTACAGAAAGAGTAATTGGATCCATATTAAGTTCCCAACCTTGGTCTGCAGGACACAAGTAGCTTTGAAGAGGAAAGATCCCAGCTTAAAGAAGGACATGTGTTACATCCATAATTGTGACACAATTATCATCAACAAGGACACCTGGTAAATATTGTATTTTATAACATGCATATGTCAGACTTGGTTGTTGGGTACTGAAATAATATTTTTATCACAAAAATGTTCTATTACTTATTGCTGCTGTTTGTACAGTGAGAATATTAGGGTCATTGCTTATTTAAAAGTCCTGCAGAGAAAAAAATATGTATTGAAATAAAGTGTAAATTTGCCTACAGGATTTGTTGCAATGTCTGCAAAACAAATTTAAAAATGAAAGGATTTCAGTGGTGAGCTCATCAATCATCTCGCAAATGAAACAAAATAATGGGATGAAAAGGAAGTGAACTGTACTCTGAGGAACTTAACACAAGGTAAGTTCAGTTCAATACAGTTTATGTCAAAGGTAGATTAATTCTGTGATATAAATTCATATTTACACACTCTAAAATGCTGTCTTCCTACCTCAGATTGTGATGAACTTTGAATGCGACACCAGATACTCATAAGTCAAGAACCGAATGAAAGACCCTTTTCCAGAGTACAGATTATGGAGGGGTTTGCAGAACTAATGGAGCAGTTTTTTTTCTTCTTGGAGTGCCACAGCTTGTGAGTAAACACTGTTACATTGTGTGTTAAATAGTTTTGAGATCAATTTTAATGAACAAGTTTAATGAACTTGTATTGCTGAAAATGTGTTATTTGGAAACTTACACATGAAGTAAACAAAATGTTTTTTTGGATTTAGGATGCTGAAAACTTGGTGAAGTACACAGAAACATCATTAAAACAAATAGCCCAAAAAAGGGAAGGAAAGAAGGAAATGCTCCATGACAGTCTCATTGGACCAGCAGAGGAAACTGCAGAAGGTAACTACTCCCTATATTACATCCCATATCCTCCAAACACACACACACTTTAATATTGATTATAACTGTAATTCTATTTGATGACTTATGTTAATTGGTTAAAAGTACTCAACATTAAAATATTGTTTTACAGAAATCCAAAGGTCCTACACCAACCAGGATTCAACAGCTCTCCTGATTCCACCTACTGTAGGCTTGAAGTGTCAGTATACAACACTCACTCGCTACCCTTCGACTTCCTCATTTATCAGAGGCACCACAGTGGAGTGAATCACCAATTCATCTGCCCTTTCCAGCCACAACCCAGCACTTGGAAACACCCATATTCTCTTACATCTACACACATTCACTCACTATGGCCAATTCACCTATACCGTACACATGCTTTTGGACTGTGGGGTCAACTGAAGCACCCAGAAGAAACCCACATGAAAACTGGGAGAACTTGGAAACTCCACACAGAAATGCCAACTGGCCCAGTCGGGACTCGAACCAGTGACCTGCTTGATGTGAGGTTAAAAATTATGTATAAAAATGGATGTTGTGATGACCAATACATACATGTACCATCCACTTTTTGAAATTGTAGTGTTATTTAATAGATGCATTGATATTGTTTTGTGTATTGTTTCCATCTGCATTGTGATATATTTCTCTTCCGTTTAGAGATGTGTGAAAGTTAAGCTCTGTATTTGCTCAAACAGTAAAAAAGCGTATAAAAGTGAAATCATTACAATTACATTGTTGAATGTCATTAAACTGTTAAGGTAGATCTGCTGTCCAATGCAAAGTATGCAGAGGTGCAATTTTAAGTATTATTTAAAAAATATTTTGTATAATGGATTGAATAAATTTAAACAATTTAAATTGTCTGGATTGGTTTTATTTTTTATTCATTAATAAGTAGCAATAATTCATTAATAAATAAAAAGAACCCTTAAATGGTTCTAAATAGAACCATCTAACTTGAATTCAAAGAACCATTTGGGGTTCTATTTAATGAACCCTTAAAATGGTTCTATATAGAACCTTTTTGGGGTTCCATATATGAAGCGCTCGATAGAACCATTTTTGGTTCTATATAGAACCGTTTGTTTTAAGAGTGTACTGTAATAAAGAAGAAGTTGTTCAACACTTTTGTACCTGTTATATGAGAACAATTGTGTACCTTTATTTCAGTTTCATAAAAGGCACAGAACAGTATCATAAGAGGTCTTTTCAGTACCATATAAGGTACAATTTTTAAAAAGGTACAAAACTGTTCCTCAAGGAACATTATTTGTACCATTGTGTACCTTTTTACTGAGAGTGTACCTTCTTTGGTACAACATTGTACCATTTTTTTCTGAGAGTGCAATAATAACATAATCACATCTATAACACAGTGGATTTCCATGAGTACACTAGTCAAGCAGAATCTGCCTTTGCCTTGATTTGTCCTCTATCTGTCTGGTGACAGTATGCACATTTAAAATAATCTGATTAATTTACACCATTTAATTTAATTTAAAACATTGACATTTTTATTTCAGTTAGCTTTTAACAATAAAACAAACAAACAAAAAATTACATTAGACTTGGCAACCTCTAAACCATGCCCTTCATTCTTTTTCTCTTCTCAGATGAGATGGCAGGCCAAATCAAAGGTTACTGTGGGCCAACTTTGGCCCGCGGGCCCTAGTTTGGCCATCCCTGGCTTAAAGGGATAGTTCACTTGTTAGAAATCCATTTGTTTCTTTCTTCTTTTAATTTTATTCAAATTACTTTGATGAACCAAATTAAAGCTTAAATAACTAAATTCGAGACTAAAAACTTTGTAAATAAAGAAGAAACTAATAAAATGACAAAACCACACCATTTTCTAAAAAACAAACAAAAGCAAATTCAAAATATATACCACCATAAGTTATATAAATTCCAAAACATAACACTGATGGCTCAAAGAGATGCCCATTTTCTTCTGTTGAACATACACACACACACACACACACACACACACACACGCAAAGATGTTTTGAAGAAAGCTCGACTTCCCATCGACTTCCATGTATTTGTTTTTCCCAATAGAAGTCAATGGTTACAGGTTTTCGTCTTTCTTCAAAATATCTTCTGTAGTGTTCAACAGAAGAAAAAAATAATAAACTCAGTCAAAGTTTGAAAAGGTTTGTAAATAGTTGATTTAATGTTCATTTATGGTATGGAACTATCCCTTCAAGTTTCCATACTGTCTTTCAAATTATAAATGGTCGTTTCAATGGCCAAGAAGCTGCCTGAAACAGATGTGCACGCAAAAGGAAACAGTGGAGACAGACAATTATTATTATTTTTTTCTCCTTTTATTGAACACAAGAATTGTTTTGACAGAATGAAGTCAGATTTTGTTGTTGGTTAGTATTTACAGCAGTGGCAGTGGGAGGGACAGCTGGAGGTGTAGAAATCTGGATACAGTCAGCTGGGAGAAGGGCCTCTCAGTAGGGGATGAAGAAATGGATGTCGTAAAAAGGTCTGACATGAGAGAGATGATGAGAGAAACCTTTTCCACATCAAACGAGTGTAATCTGGTCAGACGACGAGCTTTAAATGAATCTGGAAACAGACTTTTTGTCTTTAAAGTGGCTTGATGGCACGACTGCAGCGGTAAACTGTGTGTAAACAAATTGATTCCACATTAAATGGCAGTATGAAATGGAGGGAAAGAACTTGTTTCCTCATTAGACCTGAATTCTGCTGGAAACACTTTGTAATAACTTTTATTATTAATAATATTATTACATTAGAAACGCTTAAAGGGGAAGCTCACCAAAAAAATGAACATTCAGTCATCATATTTTGAAGAAAGCTGGAAACCGGTAACCATTGACTTCCAAAGTGTGTTTTTCCTACTATGGAAATCAATCGCTACTGGTTTATAGCACTCAAAAATATCGTCTTTTGTGTTCAACACAAGAAAGGAGCTCATAAATGTGTGGAAACACTTAAGGGTGAATACAATTTCTTTTTTTGATGAACAATCCCTATAACAGAACACAAATATACATTCAAATAGTTCATGAAACTATATATTATTATATTTGCTCATGAGCTACAGATCTGTTTTAAGCCTTAATGAAAGTTATTAAAAAGTGTTGTCGTCCAACTCCACAAAAGCACTTTATGTTCGTCTAGTAGTGAAAGCAAAAACAGTGAACATACAAATGAGTTCACTGACGTTCAGATACAACAGGTAAAGCCTTTGACATTTTCAGTTACTTAGCAATTCAATTCGTAACCTTAACACCGATGACATCTAATTCAGAATACATCACATGCTTATTTCAGGTTTAAAAATAGACAAGGCAAATGGGATGAACGGGAGATTTTTGTAATCTGATGGTGCCTATGAGACGAAATGCATCGAGACAGGTTTCTGTGTGAATATATTTATATATGTATGTACATATAGGTCTTATTTTGCATCAGTTAAATAGAGGCATGTTGTCGAGATTTTGAGAACTCAAGTTTGTAAGAAAACCACGATCCATTTACATCCTCAGACCAAGTGACGACACGTTTGAGCAAGAAACTAAACGTATTATTATTACTATGTTCACAGTTTACAGATCTGGGCCATCTGACAGCGTCGGGGGCAAGTTGCCACAGAGACAGTAGCGGCCCATTCAGGCCTGCATACGAGAGAATGTTTAAATCGAAGGCACCAACTCCTTTTGTGTCCGTGTTTGACTTCTGCTGCCATCAATGTTTGTTTGTATTTTATTATTTTTTGTTTGTATTTTTAATTTTTTTTCTAATCGTGATGAACATCATTTGAACTAACAGCTACGGCTTTCACAACCTATGGAAACTTTTTATTTATTTTATTTTCTAGTACAAAGAACACACTGTATTCACACTAGGAATTTTCACGCATTCACAGTGCACAAGCTTGCAGCCTAAAGAATGAGAAACACTGTACAAAACAAAAAAAAGTCAGGCTGAATATTCTTTATGCTACGATCCACACCGGAGTACTATGGCTTAAATAAAACAAAAATAATTTGGCCATTTAAGACATTTGAGAAAAAGCAACAAACATTAACTTTTTTTCCATTACCATCAAAGGGGTACGGCTTCATTTTGACCTCACGTTTAGCAATTAATAATGCTGTTATGTTCATCAATTAATGGGTAGTTTACCTATTAAAATGACTATTCTGTAATCTTTTTTTCCATAAGTCATGCCCAAACCTGTAAGGCAGGGGTGTCAAACTCAGTTTCTATAGTTCCAACCCTGCTTCAATACACTTACCTGGAGGTTTAAAACAAGCCCGGAGGACTCAATTAGTTTGATCAGGGGTGTTTATTTAGGGTTAAAACTAAACTGTCCAGAGCTGCGGCTCTTCAGGAACTGAGTTTGACACCTGTGCACTGTAAGGGGCTGCAGCCCGAAACATATCTGTTTGACATTGTCTCAGGCCCCGTTTACACTAGAGTGTTTTAGTTTTAAAACATGGTTTTAGCATGAAAACGATCCGCGTCCACACTAACGTTTCACCCAGCGTTTCTGAACATATCTCCGTCCACACTACTCCATCAAAAATGTATATCACGTGACCATTCGCGCACTCTGGGTATGCTCGTTCAAGTATAAACAGGAAGCATGTGTCTCCGTCGGCATTCTAAATAGGGCTTACACCGCTTGAAGAGCAAGCGATTATCAAGTGCTCGAACAATAGCTTGCCTCTTGCGAATATATGCAGCTGTTGTAGTGAAAAAAGGCAGAGTTTAACTGCACAATGGCGCCTAAAATGGACAACAGTGCAAACAACGCTCCTATTTCTGTGTCCATGTTGTTTACAGTGAAGGCTGATCTGCTGTTTTCCAGTGGCATTTCCGGTGGGGAAGGATACGCAATGACCCAAAAGCCCCAATCACGAACCGAATCTCAGCAGCCACGCCTCCGTTTTTAGATGTCTCCGTTTTCCCACATCCACACTGAGACGGAGCAGCAGCGTTTTAGAAGGAAAATGGCCTCTCCAGCGGTTCCAAAACGCTCCGTTTTCAGGGCTCAAAAACTCCGGCGTAGTGTGGACGGATGGTGTAACCGTAGCAAAACTTATGCGTTTTAAAACGAAAACGCATTAGTGTAAACGGGGCCTCAAAAAAGTGTCTAATTTGTAAAAATGTATATAATATCATTCATATTCTGACGTACGATAAACATACGGTTTTTAAAAAGAGGCATGCCCCCAATCTTCACCCCTAACTCTCATTAAAGGATGAGCAAATGGTACTAAAATGAGCATATAAATGAATACAAATTAGACATTATACTTTATTGTACTTTTGTTCATCTTCATCTCAAATCTGATTCTTGTCCGTCCATTGAAAGACTGTTAACCTGAAACTCTGACACTTCAAACTGCTCAAAAGAAAACTCTGATCTCTTCACTTATTTTGAAGCGTCAGATATTTGGGTGAACAGACCTTCAAGAAATGTCAAAAATCTTTCAGATTTCATTTCAAATGATTTTCATTTGTGCTCTAAAGATGTACTAAAGTCTTACAGGTTTGAACTGACGTGAGGATAAATCAATAACAGAATTTTCATTTCAGGTAAACTAACCCTTTAAAACAATGGAGCAACAGGCAGACATCTTAAGGGACATCCCGCAAGCATTATGAACACCTCATGTTTTCGTAAATCCACCAATGCAACAGCTGTTTCTCCGTGTAACGCAGCAGCAAATCTTGTACGGAATCCTCTCAAGGAGCCATTCGATCCATATCTAAGAGCTCTGAGTTGTTCCTAATGTTTTTTTAAAGGACTTGCGGGACGTTTTTAAGCAAAGATCACTGTGGGAGACCTCTTTGACTCTCAATCCCGCTTTAAAAATCGAAACTAAATGGAAGGAACCCTGAGGTTCAGAGAAAACGGCATGTGTTGTAAAACGAAAATACGTGTAAAGCAGAAAATAAAGTGGCGATTTTTATTTTAAACCTAACCACTAGTTCAGACCTCTACCCTGTGTAATCTTCTGTGAAGCAACGGCAGGTTTTATCAAAGTAAAATGCTGTAAACACTCAGGGCTGGAATAATTCTGCAAAGCAAGCATGCTACAAATCTCTAAAATCGTTAAAATCATGTGAAAAAAAATGAAATAAAAAAAGGCAGTTGCTTTTGTACATTATTTAAAAGAAAAGTTCCCAAAAGAATATGAATGTGACAATAATGATGGCAATACTGCATGTAATAAGACGGGACATAACTGAAACATCACGGTGGTCTGAATGTGTAAAAGCTAAATTTCTCTTCCTCAAAAAAAAAAAAAGCAAAACTGAGTGTATTCGAAAGATGCTGATCTTACTCACAGAGGTCAAGGAGACTGCGTTAAAGGTGAAGAATCTTTCCTTCTTGCGTTTTTTTGAAAGAAATTACAATTCAATAGTGATAACAAATGAAAAGTACAAAATCAAAGGCAAGTGTGCGAGCTCTTTAGGTGCTCTATACATCTACAGATGTGTTTTGTTCTGCGAAACTCAAAGAAGACACTGAAAAAAAGAAAGCCTTGTATCTGAGAAGTGGTGGTGGTGTGGTGCTGTCTGTCTGCGACTGTCGTGCTGATTTCCCATCATGCTTTGCTCTCGTTGCCGTTCGCCTGCGGGGCTTCATTGGGGACTGTCTTCACCTCCGCCGGGGGTTTCTTTACCTCCGTCTCCGGCGCTTTACTTTTGTCATCTACAATGATTTTACCGCTGGAGGAGAGAAAAAAAGAGAGGTGCATCAGAAGAGTCTTTCACATCAATGTTTGGCTGCTTCTCTTTATACTATTTTCAAGAATCGGTTCACCCAAAAGTCAATTTGTTCACCCTTATGTTCTTACAAACCTGCATAAATGTTTCTTTTTTCAGTCAAACACAAAAATGATCAATATAATGTGACACACACACACAAAAATTAAATTAAATAAATAAAAATAAATAAATCTTGACATCAGCCATAGTTTTCCTTAGTATTGAGAGAAATAGCAAGTATAAAAATTTCTTAAAGTTACTTCATTTGTTCAAGTATGATTGATTTAAATCATAAATTAGTTATGATTCTTATGTTTATAGCCATTAATCAAGAGTTCATTTTCACATGAAATCATTCAGAAATCATTTTACAATACTTATTTGGGGATAAAACATTGTCTTATTTCCAGTGCTTGGTAATAAATTATTAAATGTAATCTAGATTAATTAGATAATTAATTTGTAATAATCATTTTCCTTACATTTATTCCCGTCTTTATCAAGGGTCACCACAACAGAATGAATATCACTTTAGTACTCATAATTACACTAGATTACATTTTGAAATGAACCTAATCAGATTACAGTAACCATTTAATGCATTACATGATTAATAATACTACTAATAATACTACTAATACTACTAATTCACAGAACAGCAGCAAACTGTTCATAATTGATTGATTCTCCTAAACAGAATCTAAAAAGTAATCTAAAAGTAATCTAAATTAAAAGTAATCTTGATCTTCACATCAGTGACTGCGATTTTCATCATGCAATTTGTAACCAGTAACAGACTAGAATTTAAAAGTAACCCACACATTTTTTTTCAGGTTATGAAGAACAAAACAAAAAGAGCAAAAAAAGTAACAATATATATATTAGTGATGTAACCATTCACCTGACTCACGATTCGATACGATTCACGATCCTAATCTCACATTAGGGATGTGCACATTGATGCTGGAGTATCGATATATCGATACTCAGAGACTTTTAATTGGGTATTGATATTTTTTAAAAAGTATCATTATTTTGAATACATTTTAATAATTTCTGCATAACTAAATGTTTTAGCACTGTGTACAGGATGGTCTGTGACATTTAGTATATGAGACGTATGTCACCATATGATTTAGTCACAATTTTTTTTTTTTTTTTACAAAATTCTTTGAAAGAAATTTAAGGTGAAGAGCCCTTTTATTTTTATTTTTATTTTTTTTGCAAAATAATATATTTTCTGCCATAAGCAAATCACTATAAAAAAAAGAATAATACAAACTAAAAAAGACTCATTACTATAAATAAACTAAAACTGTGACTGTGGTGGGATTTTATATTTTACAAGAAATATCAGCATATCTATTTTTCTGGCAGTAGCTGAGGTCTTTGCACATTTACAATGTTTCCTGCTGAAAAAAAAAAAAAATAAACCTTCACTGGGGAATGAGATGACTAGCGTGGAGAGGAAAGCCTTTCCTAAACCAGAGAGCAGTGTGTACAGAGATGGCCAATAGGTGAATCCAGCTGACTGGCCCCTGGCATAAAAAACGAATTATAAAATTTCAAATTATTTAGTAGGATAGCGACATGAGTTGAACATGATTACGAAGGTGAATAATTAATATTACTTGTATAATATATTTGTATAAGTATCAGTGTAATACACGTAGCAAATTAATAAAATACGCATAAGCTAATTTGAAAAGGACAGGGTAAAAATAGTCTAATACCTGCTTCTGTAACAGAACAGCTTTCTCTTTCACTCGGGAAAACATCTTCACAATTTTGCTATGAAAACACTGATGGACCGTGTGATCTCTGTAGCACTCGTCGGAGCAAGCAGAGCTGCAAATCATCCGGTCTGAGTGGTTTACTGTAGCTTATTAATAACTTTTTCGCGTATACTGTAGATGTCAGTAGTTTTTCACTGTGCTGATTGTTTATGTGCATCATATTTGTTGTTTTGTTAGTATAAGTAAACATCTTTTTGCAGTATTTGCACATACATTGTGTTTATCTGGCACACTTTACCGCTGTCTTAGCGAATTTGCGAATTGTAAACACAGCGCCCCCTCTGTTAAAAAAGCGTATCGCAATTCATTAAACATTTCTATCGGTTTGAATCATCACCTATTTAAATCGATTTTCAACTGGCTCACGGTGAATCGTTACATCCCTACCATATATGTCATATGTGGTCATATGGTCACTTTTTATAATTCTTGCATGCTGTTTTAAGCTTCTAAGTTAAATTCACAACAGACAATAATTCATTTATGATCCACAGAATATATAAAGCTCATCCAGGTTTGAAACAACATGAGGGACAACAACTGATCATTTAGGGGTGAACTGTCCCTTTGAGTTTTTGAGGGAACAGACTTCAGTGTAGCCGATCAATTTACATAACACACATTATTAATGAGCATGAGCATGTATGAAGACAGGAACAGTGCATGCAGGTTTAATTCATATGATGAATGATCTTCTATATAGAAAAAAGCTGGAGGTGACAATAACTGCAAAGCACTGGTGCAGAGAGATCTTCTGCGGCGGAGACAATCCTCATAAAACTACATAAATGTTAACCTCTCCCTCTGCGCTTATTTACTGTGTAATAGTTTGTTGATACACACAGCGTTTGTCTCTTGATTTTGGGCTAGAGGGGGAAAAAAAGCATAATAATAAATAATAAATCAAAAATAAATGAAAATCATCTGCCGCAAACTGCCTATTACTGAATATTTTACAGGCACATAGACATGTGTTCTCAAGGGAGCTGACGGAGCACATAGTGGGCCTTGAAAGAAAGAGGGAAGTTTACTTAAATTATTTCGCGGAAGGCTGATTCTTCCCGAGCGCTGATAATTCCTGTAATGGAATTGACTGTACTGGTGTGCCAAATCATTCATAAATGCATAATGAACCAGGAAAATTAAAGATGAGCTCCGCTGGCAGGGTATGGAGAGGGACGTTCCCTGTCGCTTTTCTAACATGTCCCCTTCTGTCCTATTTTTAGTCCACCTGCCCTGCTGAGGGGCTGATATCAGCTCAATGACTGCTCATTATTTCTGTCAAACATGCCTGGACAGCGACAGCAGTTTGCGACTTCTTTCACACTGTGAAGTGGGACCACCAGCACTGCTGCTATATTCTCTCCAGTCAAGGCTTACGAAAAGAAATGTGGTGATATTTTTGATATAATTGTAATACTGCATGTTTTTTCGACAGTTTTAAAGTGAAATGTATAGTGAGTGGGGTTAAAATTTGCCCAGCTTCCTTATAAATAGGATAAACATGACTGTTGCAACATTTTATTACGGGGTGTTTGATCATTCAAATCAAATGGACAGAGAGTAGAGGTAAAAGTTTAAGGCATAATCACATTTGAAATGTACACATCACTTATACTAAATCACAACATGATCACAATGTAAAAAGCAAGTAGTTGACTTTACTTCAAAAAATAAGTAAACATGTTCCTTTTAAAGCGATTAGTTGACTTTATTTTAAACTTAAAATTGCCTTAATTAAGTAAATTACTTATATATAAAGATAGAATGCATTCATTTAGTCCCTTTATTAATCTGGGGTCGCCAAAGCGGAATGAACCGCCAACTTATCCAGCATATGTTTTCCGCAGTGGATGCCCTTCCAGCTGCAACCCATCACTGGGAAACATCCATACACACTCATTCACACATACCACGGACAATTTTAGCTTACCCAATTCACCTATACCACGTCTTTGTACAGTGGGGGAAACTGGAGCACCTGGAGGAAACCCACGCGAACATGGGGAGAACATGCAAACTCTATACAGAAATGCCTACTGACCCAGTTGAGGCTCGAACCAGTGACATTATTTCTGTAAGGCGACAGTGCTACCCACTGCGCCACTGCGTCGCCCATCATAAAATTAAGTTGAAACTAATTTACTCTTTTTTCACTTTTTTAAGTAAATTCAGTGTGTCGGCAACAGGTTTGTTCGATGTTTAAAAAAAGGAATTAACAGCTCTTTACAGTGTAACCTACGTATAGTGACAAGTACTACCAATAAAAATGAATTTGCTGAAGCAATAATGTAATTTTACATGGTTTTTACCAGGGCTTTTTGTATTTATGCACTCTCCATACATATTTGTCATACAATTTTTTAATGTATTTGTTTTCATGTCATGATCTACAACAAAAGGAGCATTCATTTAAGAGATTGCCTGAAACTCGCAGGGCCCTATCATACACCCAGCAAAATAAGGTTCAAAATATGTTTGGCACAATTTGTTGCTATTTTCAGACCAGCACAACATTAATTTTCACGTTTTGCGCCATGTTGTTTAAATAGCAAATCCATTTGTGCCACTTTGTGCACTCACAGGTATGCTGGTCTAAAAAGCTTTTTTCAGGAACTGAAATAGACTGCGCCATTGACCAACTAAAAGCAAGTCCAGCACAGTTAGTAGGGGTGTGACAAGATCTTGTACAACAAGATCTCGCAAGATTAAATGGCGGCAAGATTTCTCGTCGAAAAGTTTCTCTGTGAAAAGTTGTCTCGTGAGTTGTGATGTTATGATGGAGCATAAGGGTGAAATTAGCGTTGAGGATTGGGTTTGATCTGCAAATCAAGTGTTTTGCACGCACCTGGCAACCCAGGCTGGCTTCAGAGTTGCGCTTGTCATTCGGTTGGGCGGGCGGGTGTGACATAACAATTTTTTTCAACGGAGTTCAGCAGGTGCCGCATTCAACATAGGCTACAACTACAGCCTCACACAATATGGTTCGTATCCAATAAAATATCACTTCATATATGCTAAAAATCATAACCATCATAAACACAAATGGAAGACGTGGAGTATTCCTATTTTAGTATTTCCTATTTTTTTTTTATGACAGGACCTACGAACATCGAGCAGATGGTCTGTTTAACTGTTTTCTCGCTAGTGAAGTGTTCAGTTTTGCCATTTACAAAGTAAATAGCAAATGTGCTATGGCGTGACGCAACTGACTCTTAAAGGGAATGAGAGACGAGACTCTGATTGGTTTAATGCAGGTTATGCTCAAAACACACCCATATCTCATTAAGAGAAGAAGCACAACCTTGTTAGACCATGCGCCAGCGACGCAGAGTGCATTTTTACATCCTTAAAAGAGAAACACTCCCTTAATGCTTTTGCGTCATGCATTTTAGACTTTGCGCCTATATCGTTAAAATAGAGCCCACAATTTTAAAGTTAGTTATGATAAAGTTAATGTGTTTGTGTCCTCAAATAATAAAATGGCAAATAACATATTTTCCCACATTCCTTCTGATTGATGAGGATTATATAAAAAAGAGTGGGTGAATTTATCCAATAAAGTGTTGTGGACACACATGAGTGTTTAAAAACTGTAAATATATATTTATATATATATTGCATAATAAGTAACATTTAATTGATAATCTGCCCTGTAATCAAATCATAATTGACATGATAAAGAATAAAAGTTCACAAAATTTAAAGCTAATTGTACAAAATGTATGTTTTTTGAGTTTTGCAGCACATTTTTCCAACAAACCTGGCTGAGCTCTCTCAGAAACAGCAGAGCCACAGAGAGGCTTTGTGGAGGAAATAAAAGGCATAGGGCGTCTTGCGTTACAATCTACATGATCTCGCTAGTACAACACAGAACAAGCTGCTTTGTCAGTGTCCGAGGTCTGATCTATTTGTCCCCTAGCCGAATGTCATTACGCTCATCACAATAAAGCTATCTGATCACATTCTGGACTCTTATAAAGAGCGGCCAACTGTGCCGAGTCCTGGCGAGCGACTGCGGCAGACACAAAAACATCATTATTCTTATGAGCAAGCAAAACCTTGGAAGAACAGGACAAACGCGATCCATCATTTGTCAGTTCGCATCCACATCGAGCGCCTTCAAAAGCGTGAACTCTCATTCTTGAAAGGGGGAAAAAAAACTCTGACTTATGGTGTCTTGAGAGTCTAAAGATGGCAGATCAAGTGCCATTGATATTCTGCATGTTCTGTGAAGACCAGGAAATCGCTCAGGTAGCCGAAAATCTACAGACAGAGCCAACGAGCCCAGGTGGCAGCCTATGAGAAGCGACCTCCCTGGAGTGTTTCTGCTCAAATTAGACAACTGAGCCGAGCTGATACAGAAAGAGAACAAGCCTGACGTGCTGACGGGCCATACATAGAAAGTGCAAACTACAGAGCACAAATGGAAGTAGGGAAAACAAAGTCTCTGGTAAATATTTAACAAACGGCATGCTACTGCTAATTCCCTGCTGGAAGTCTTGGCTGAGTGTTTAAGAGCCGATTTTCTCTGTACTTCGCAATAGAGCGAGGAGCGTGTTTGCTAGTGAGGAGGCTGATTCGCGCGAGTCTGGAGACGCTGCTGCTTCGGGCTCCATTAGGCACCTCCACAAAGCTAGCAGGACTGAAGCTGTCAGATGTGAAATGTTCCTTTAATTTTGTAATATGCACTATTGAGAGCACTGCTATTCTGAGGCACTGAGCCGAAGCTCTCAGCGTGGCTCCAGCCACTGAGAAGCAGGGTTATTTAATTTATGTATATTTTGTATATTGCAGATGAAATTTGCACTAGATTTACAACAGATTCAACAACAGTGTTGCATACTGCAGTGCTTGGGAACAATAAAAGTGCTATAAAACACTTGTAACTTGTATTATTCTGGCATTTCTGGTGCATTTATGATTCAGAGCCATGGAGCGGATCCACTCACATCTTGTGTCAGATGGAGAACAAGGGCTGGCTGGATTTGGCAAACTTAGCAAAGTTCATGGCAGGGAATGTTTGGAGGATTTTCAGGAGATTTGTTTGAGGCTGTTTGGATCAACAAAACAAAAGTCTAATTTCATTTGTGACATCTACACAATGTTTCACATTATTTTCATAAGCAACTAAATGCTGGGTGAAGTAGCTTTAGAGACAAAATTATTAGCCCTTCTGTAAGAATCTTTTCAAATTATCCCCAAGAGATGTTTAACAGAGGAAATGTTTCACACTCACATTATTTCTTATTATATATTTATACATACTGGAGAAAGTCTTACTTCTTTTAGGTTGTCTGGAATATATATATACTGTAAAAAATTCTGGGTTCCACACAATTCCTTCATGTTCACTTAACACCAATTAACATGATTAAGTTAACTCAACAGTTTTTTTTTACACATATAAGTTGCTTGAATATAAAACAATTAAGTTATCTCAATAACATATCAAGAATTGTGTTGATTCAGCTTATTATAAATGCATTGTTTAAACAAGCAGCAAAAATATATTTTTTTGCGTGTATTTTTTATGACAATCCACTGTTAATTAACTTAATTATCTAACCTAGTTAACATAAATAACCTAATTAAGCATTTAATTTTCACTTTAAGCTTGATATTCTTATCTTGCAAAAAATAACTATATTTAATACAAATAAGTTGAATAAATATGTGTAATATATTTAATAAACATGATGTACTGTCATAAGGGTAAAATGAAGAAATTAGTTATTAAAACTAAACAATCCCTTTATTAAACAGCAATTAAACATAACTATTTGAAAAAGAATTAATTATTATACAATGCTAATCATTTTGTCTTCAACAGTGTATGGAAATGTTTAATGGAGCATTTTCCTGGATTTATTAAGCAAATTTGGATTAAGTAAAATGTTAAAGTTGTTTTATTCTATAAGAGTGTGATAACATTTAATCCAAATGAAACAAATTTAAAATGAAAATATTTTTATTCTGAAAACTTTTTTTTTCCAGAAACTGACAATTGGTCAAAAAAACAAGTGCTTTCATTTGTTATGATTGAAAATCAGGATTAAATATTGACAAAAATTATTGATTGAAATAAATAATTATTAAAAAAATAATTATTGAAAATTATTGACCAAATATTGATTTCTTTTAAAGTTAAAATAATAATATTAACGAATATGAAAACGTAACTTTCTGTTATTTAATGCAAAAAATATAAACATTTAGAATTTGGTTTTATTGTTCATTTTATCTTCTATTTGAATATATTTAAAGGGAAAATGTGAAATAATGGCTGGCTGATTTAAAATGATGGCTGTCTGCTGTGTGGCTTTAATAAAAATATTATTCACTGCTGTTTTTTCCCCTCAGTTCTGTTCTCGACAATAACCCTGTCTAGATCAGTACATCAACTGGCCATTTTGAAGTTGGTCGTTTCACCCACGGGGCCACAAATGACACTGCACCTCGTCTGCTGTGCTAATGTAATTACAATGATCATACATTAGGCTTCTCTAAGATGCTCGCTTTTCAATAGCAGATTAAGGCTGCTAATTTATCTCTCACTGTCCTTTTCAGCTTTGAAAGCCATCATTTAAAATCATCAACTTGTGGAATTGTGCCATTTGCGACAACCAATCGTCTCGACACTCTGCCCGCGATAATGGAGGAATCAATTAGCTTGCTGCGAAAACAAAACTGATTTTACACATTTATAACACTGGTGCACCTTTGAAGCGCCACTACTGAACTGGTTTTCACAGAGGTGCAAATAAACCTGCAGTGAAACAAGTCATTTGAATACCAAAGGAAATCCAGGGAAATCGAAATTCTGATATTTCATCAAGAAGTGAGAAGAGGCACAGGGTATAAGCACATGGTATAAGCACAGTGCCGATATACAGCTATATCGTACTGCTACTGATGTGATATTGCTAATAGGTACAGTTGAAGTTAGAATTATTAGCCCTTCTTTTTTTCAACATTTATAATAGTTTTAATAACTAATTTTTAATAACTGATTTATTTTATCTTTGCCATGATGACACTACACAATATTTTACTAGATACTTTTCAAGACACTAATATTTAGTGTAAAGTGCAATTATAAGTCATTATACAACAATGATTTGTTCTGTAGATGATCAAAAATATTGCTTAAGAGTGCCAATATTATTGACCTTAAAAGGTTGTAAAAAAAAACTGCTTTTATTCTAGCCGAAATAAAACAAATATGACTTTCTCCAGAAGAAAAATAAAATAGGAAATAATATTAAAAATGCCTCATTTGGGAACATCATTTGGGAAATATTTGAAAAAAAAAAGAAAAAAAAATCACACGAGCGCTAAAAAGAAGAGATATATAATGGTTAGGGCTACAACAGCTATAGTAGCAGCATTATTTTAAGGCAGGGCAAACATTAAAGAGGAACAGACATTATGAGAAGTGTCCCAGATGCCTAAACAGTTCAAGTCAGAATTATTAGCCCCCTTTAAATATGTTTTTCTTTTCAAACATTTCCCAAATTACTGTATGTTTCACAGAGAAAGGAATTTTTCACAGTATTTCCTATAATATTTTTTCTTCTGCTGAAAGTTTTATTTGTTTTTATTTTGGCTAGATTAAAAGCTGTTCTTATTTTTTTTTAAAGGATTTTAAGGATTTCAATATTATTAACCCCTTTAAGCAATATTTTTTTGATTGTCAACAGAACAAACCATCATTATACAATGATTTGCCCAATTACCCAAACTTGCCTAATTAACCTAGTTAAGCCTTTAAATTAACCTCTAAGCTGAATACTGTGTCTTGAAACATATTTAGTAAAGTATTATGTACTGTGATTATGGCAAACATAAAAGAAATCAGCTATTAGAAATGAGTTATTACAACTTTTATGTTTAGAGATGTATTAAATAAAAACCTCTCTCTGTTAAACAGTAATTGAGGAAAAAATATACAGAGGGGCTAATAATTCAAGGGGGCAAATATTCCTGACTTCATCTGTATGTATTTTTATATTTTACTAATATTTTCATTTTTTGTGTTTTATTTTATTTCTGCCATTGTGTTTTTCACCATTATACAATGCTTACAATCACATTTACAATTTTGCCTTTCATCCAACTTCCCTTAAATTGCATTGAAAAAACACATTCTCCAGTTCTTGCTTTCCCTATGAATCCCCAACCTTGGCCCTGCTAGCACCATACCCTGCCTCTTGAGCTACAAGAAGGCTCTAAATTGTATCTCCCTTAACATCATATTATATTGTAAGTGCCTGTTACCAACCTTCCAGAAAATCAATAAAAAAATAAGAAGAGGAGGAAGAGGGTGGTGAAGAAAACAGACAACAGTGAGAGAGTGGGGATGGTTAAGGAAAGGGACACAAACACAACTAAACATCTAAAGGTGGCCATACTCGTCCTGGTTGGGTGCGGACGGTGCGCTGGAGGAGTCGCTGGAATTCTTGGCAGGGTCACTATCTGTGGTCTGGTGGGCTCCTGCTTGTACCTGAGAGTCCTTACTTTGGGGGGCTTTGGCCTGTTCAGCCGGGCTCTGGCCATCGGCTTTGGCCACGTCTGGAGGGCTTGAATCATCTAAGGACTTTGAGGTCTGTTTGGAGGGTGTTTCACTCAGGTCCACCAGAGGGGCCACGGCTTGTGGAGGGGAGGTGGGAGAGGTGACGCTAGGTTTGGGGGTGCTGGATTGGGGAGTAGGTTTAGGGTCGGCGCTGGTGGTAAGGGTGGTGCTATCGCTAGCAGGACTTTCAGTGCCGGGGTCTGAGTTAGTGGTTACAGAGGGAAGCAAGTCCACTACTGTTGCTGTGGTGTCAGCAGCGTGCCTGTGAGGACAGTGGGAGCACAGAAAGAGGAGAAACGGGGAGAAAGAGCCACATAAAGAAGGAGAAAAGAAGGAGGGAAGGAAGGCCAAGGCAAAACACACATACATATGTAAGTCCCACATGCATTTAAAAAAAAAACACAGCATGTTAGGTCAAAATCATACAAGTATGGAGTATCTGGACAGACTGTTAAGTAGGTGTTAATAATCTGAAGGGAAGGCAAGAGTGTGGTTGTGGTGTGTGTGTTATTTGAGGACTCACTCTGGGTCGGTCAGAGGAGTGGTCTCGTTGGGTTCAGTTGGGCCTCCTCCCTCGTGATTTGGTGTGTGCTCTTCTTCAGTTCTTACCTCCACAATGGGCTCCTTAGATTCATCCTTACTGTAAATGATAATAGCAGAGAAAATGAAGCAAATGGGATGTGGTTTCATGGCTTGCAAATATGAAGCGAATATAGTTGCTAACATGCAGGATGTAAAAATGAACAGCATCAGTTAAATGGCTAATGATCATTAATAAAATAGTATGAGCACCATATGGCATTTTTTGGCATAAGAATGTTTATAATTTTTCACACGTAGTGTAGCATTTGGTGCTAAAAGCTATTTTATTAATGATCATTAGCCATTTAACTGATGCTGTTCATTTTTACATCCTGCATGTTAGCAACTATATTCGCTTCATATTTGCAAGCCATGAAACCACATCTCATTTGCTTCATTTTCTCTGCTATTATCTTTTACAGTAAGGATGAATCTAAGGAGCCCATTGTGGAGGTAAGAACT
>CAIGQQ010008883.1:540967-568855 GCA_903798035.1 Danio albolineatus
AAACCTTGCACATGGATCCTAACTTTGCTTCAGCCTCCACATTACAGGTACAAGCTGATTCTTTTGAAGAAATGTCATTAAGTATTAATGATGTAGTTAAAAATTATTTGACTGAGTAATACTGACACTTAATTACAAGTACAGTTTGTTCCACTGAAAAAGTGCCCCATGGCAATCATGTTTATGACAGATTTATGACCAGGGATGTTGTCTTGGTACAGTCAAAGATGAAGACACGTTGTGATGTATTTCTTCATGTTTATGTTCTTAAGTTGACAAAACAAACAATGTTTTTGCTTTTCTGTCATCTACCTTTTAACTTTTTACTTTCTAAAGTGGTCACTTTGAAGCCAAAGATCTTGAAATGACTATTATGCTGACATGTCTGGCTTACTTAACAGTCTTGTGACTGCATTTGACATAAGTGGCTGCAAGTTGATAAGCATAGAGCATAAAAGCAATAAAATGAATCTGAAAAAACTGCCTAAACATAACAGACGTAAAACAATGAAAAAAGTACAAAAATATATACAGTGCTCAGTGAAAATTAATTACCTTTGAACAGGAATATTTGTATTTAATCTAAACAATTATATCAATGAGTTTTGTCTCTTAATATATTCAGGAATAGAAATATATAATACATTTTATTTCAAACAAGTTATTTAAATAAATAAATATAAACAATAACAATTTATTTTTAATTTGCTCTTTATTATTTCTGTTTTTTTTTACAGCATATTAATTTAAGTGTACCCATTTTTGGACTGTGGTCTTAAGTTTTTTTGTTAGATTGGTTCCAGATTTGGCTTTGGTACTGAATAATCCAATGTATATGCACAAATATATTATTGTAAATCATCCTATAGAAATATTCATTTGAAAGAGAGATCTGTGAGGGGTGTCCTCATGTACGCTGAGCACTGTATATTGATAATTGGAAACTAAGTTTAAAGTAAAAAAACAAACAAACAAACAAACAAACAAAAAATCCTTTTCAATGAACCTTATAAAATTGCATAATATTCAAGAAATTTCAAGACCCAAGTGAGAACGCATGTTGAAAACTCAAGCCCTCAACAGATCTACAAGGAACCAAAATGAAATATGAACTTTAACCATGAATCTGTTATTACAGGTAATCTGGTGCTATATACTTTGTGATGAAATCTGGCCACTGCAGCTCAATAGAAGCGTACTGTATATGGGAGACTGGGAAACATGAGGTAGAGCTGACAGATTTAATCTACTGGCCGGCCAGGAGAGGGCCGAGAGCTCTTCTCCTAGCTTGAGGCGTGTTTGTTGTTTTCCTGAGCTTCAGCCTGCATTTTAACAAGTGCGATAAATCACGACACACATCTGAGCACACAAAGGCCGTCTCACTGAGCTCCCTCACCGGCCAAAAACACCCTGCTCTGCTGACTCAGCAACATGCGTGAAAGGTCTTCAAGACGCTTGAGCCATCTCCACACATTCCAAACACTAACACCAACTGAATACTGAAAACCGGTGGGTGTGATCCGGAGCAAAAAAAAACAAAACAAAAAAACTAAACAAACAGAATATTTGGTGCACTGAGTAATGTCTGGCATCTGGACAAAGCTAGCTATTAGCATTTTATTCATCTCATCAGATCATGTGGTTCGCCATATATAAATCTGATATATGAAAATACATGCAAATGACATTTATGACATATACAGTATATTTGGATTTCGCATATTTAAAAATGTTCTCTATTTTGAAATATAGCAATAGAAGTTAAATTATGAAAATATATGTTTCAATAAAGTAGATTAAGTTTATATACACTTATATACAATTTTATAAAATACATAAACCATAACCATAAATACATAACCGTATATGGTTTAATTCCGGCAGATGGGGTGCCGGAAAAAATCTTAAAATAACGGCCGTTAAATTACAGATATTTACTGTAAAATAACAAATATTAAATTACAGAATTTTTCTTCAATTTAAATTTCTGGTAAATTTCTGTAATTTAATATCTGTTATTTTACGGTAAATTTCTGTAATTTAACGGCCGTTATTTTATGTTTTTTTTTTCCCGGCACCCTTAGCTGCCAGAAATGAACTGTAAAATTATGGATTTTTTTGAAGTATATGTTCATTTGTGACCATGAACACATGCAGTATATAACATAAAAGTTAGTATATTTAAACATAAATGTATATATTGAGATGTACATATGTGAAGTCCAAATATCAACTTGTATATGATTTGCATATATAGTCATTTATAACATTAGTCATTAGTCATATATAGTCATTTATCACATTACTAAGAAAACGTGATCAGAAAAATATTCGTGACAATTATATGACAGTCTTGTTTATGAAAGATTTATGATAAATTAAGTCCAGTCTTGCTAATGTCGAGTTATTATGAAGAAAGACAGGATTTGTTATGTAGATTGTTTTAAATTGTCATGACGAAAATAAAGACGTATTTGCTTATGTTAAAGTTGTCGTGACAGAGGCATTTCAAAAAGTGCTCAAACAATGTCAGTGTGGCATTTAAAATGACATAACTGAATGAATCCCAAACACATAAAGACAGTTATCATAAAATCTCCTTCATATTCATGACATGTGTCATGTTATACTTATAAAGGTTTCATGACTTATTAACCCCCCTTTACTTAAAGTCTTTCTTTAATTAATCTGTGGGAACTTTTGAATGGTCACTGATTACAAAAACAGACTTTTGCCCTCAAAATGGTGCAGTTATGACACTTACTGTTCTTGCAGTGACTATCTGCTTGCTAAAGCTATCCGATATTTTATCCTCCTGAGCTGAATATTAAAGAATAAAGTGCTAAAATAAAATAAATAAATGCATCGTTTCATAATCAAACAATAAAGTTATGACATCTTGTGAAAATCTACAAGATAACCCGCATACTGTTTGGATGCTAAAGAGGCATCTGTTGAATGTGACTTCTCTCTAACAACCTGATTTAACCTTCACGGCACAATCATTACAAACGTTCAGTCTGTTCCGAGGTCTCTCAGGTTATTCAGACACCTCCAGACTTGGCACTTGCCTCCATCTCCAGTCACTCTCAGTGATAAGTGTGAACAAGTGGCACTCCTGCCTGTGCCAAGTTTGGATTCTCAACTCATTTTGCCTCCAGTTCTGCTAGTTTGAATGAAGCCGATGATCCATCCAGGGTGGCATTAAACATCCCAGATGGGCCAAACGGGGTGCTGCTTTTCTGATGAAATGTCATCTGGCGCCAACACACAATGATTAAGGACAGAGACGCACCTGAATATAAATGATGAGCCCGGCAAACTGATTGGCACATGCGTTTCCAGGAGTCAAAACTCCAGGGCGCATCACTTTATTACCATGAGAATCCATTCCAAAATGGGAAACAAATGCTACTCCATTTTATTGAACAAAAGACTCCCCCCATCCCAGCCCCCATTTATTTCTCAAAGCCCTGCCTTTAATGTGAGCTTTTATACTGTAAGACACTTAATTACGTTAGTTGCACTTTACTCAAACACCCTCTCAGGAAATGCCTGCATAGGTCTTGCATAATAATGACACTCACATCTCCACTCTCGATGGCGCATGGCAGCCTTTGACATGTAAACAGACCACCACCTTCTTTAAAACGAACAGTCGGCTGGACTTTCATTGCAGAAATCGTTTGTCGGTAATGTTTAAAACTGATTTATACTTTACGGTTACAATGAAGGTGGTGCCATGCACTCAAGAACGCTTCTGGGGTTCGCATTAAAATTCAGTCTGGGGAGTGTTTATGTTTAATTCCGTCTAAGCAGGAAATACAGGCTTAATAAATTGGAGCATTTCGGAGTAGAGATGGTCAATCAGAAGTACTGCAGAACACTCCTGCCCTTTCAAAGTACAGTAAAAGGGAACCGACACTGAGCACCATGTCATCATGGGACAATCACACGAAGCGGTCACGCATTATGGTCCCATGCAAATCGAGACTTCGACTCGAAACCATGTTATGTTCGTTACAAACACAAAATGAACAAAACAATCCATCTAGCTTACCATATTGTCTTAAAACCTACAATGATTACCGCATGACACCATACTGGTATGTGTGTACAAAAAATGTATTACGGAACATAATCAAATTACACTGTTGAAAATGACACTTATTGACGTGGATGAGTTTAACAGCAGTAGCATTAGTTTTGAATGGTCCTTTCAAGTAAGAAGCAGAGAAGAAAATGTAAATAAAGTCCATTACAGAAAGTATATATTTTCTGAATCGTCTAAAATTATGTACATTTTGTCACAAAAACACATTTTCCATGTCAACACACGAACTTGGTGCCTATTTCTTAAAAATATCCTTCTGAAATGAATTAATATCCTAATAATAATAATAATAATAATAATAACAATAAAATAATATAAAAAAAAATCGGTGGAGGTGATCTAAAATGACCTTTATCTCCTAAATGGGCCCTAGAATAATTATATCGAGATTTATATCAAGAGACTAAGCTTCTTGACATGGAAAGATTTTCTACAACACTTCCAGAAGTCCATGGTTTGAAAACACGTATTCAAACACATCGACGCTGCCTTGCTTAAACATAAAATGAGAAATAAGAAACTGAAAATGACAAGAAACAAAAAACAAAAAAAAAAACAAACCCAAAAAAACAGAATGATCCAAGCACTGAACACTCTGCTTGACTCCGACAATATGTAAGTGATAATCTTTTTTTCATTTGTTTGTTTTGTTTAGCCTGCGAGAGGACCAGAAGGCGTAGAAAACTGAAGGGTGTAGTTGAAGAGTGGACAGGGCTCCTCTCCTCTGCCGAGCCCCAGTTTATGAGAGCACTAACACAGTCAGCATGGAGAACATGAGAGTGACGAGAGCGTACGTCACAGAGGAGCAGCCAAGGGTTGCTGAGACCACCACACAAAAAAAAAAAAAAAAAAAAAAAAAACCCGAAAGACCACAGGGACATTGCACAGAAAAATAGACGAAAAAAAAGAGTTTGAGTGTGTGTTTGAAAATGCGATGGTCCGGTGATGTCCGATTTTACACATGGAGACAGAAAAAAGGGAAAAGAGGGAGGGAAGGAAAAAACAGGGAAAGAAATTGGGAGAGAGGGAGAGAGAAAAAGAGAGAGAGAGACAGAGAATAGGTCAAATACAGAAAATTAAGTCTGAAAGGTTAATCAAGATTAGAAAAGAATATCAAAGGAAAGTTCAAGCAAGTTAGTAAAAACCAAAGAAAGAAGGCCGTAGCATGTTAAAAGCACAGCAAATGACAGCCAGTCGAGAATGAAAGGGCAACAATGAAGGGACATATGGAATGATAGGGGACACAAAGGCACAGAACAATCAAAAAACACAGATCAGGCAACTTTCCTGGTATTTGACATAATGCACATACTTCCCAGCTAATTTTGGTCAGTCTTACATATATATTTTTCATTTTAAAGATGAAGTGTGTCATTTCTGTACTGCAAGCGTCGGAATTGCAAAAATAATAATAAATGTGAAAATTTTCTCCATTTGCAATTGGTCCGTCAAATAAATATCTCTACCCCAAACTTGTACCATTGGTCAATTTCTGAGTATTAGTTAGATCGTTTTCAATCTATGAATAGACTATGTTTACGTGTCTCTGCATGTTGTGCAGGGCCAGAGAAGGTGTTTTAAAAAAAAATATTACAAAAAAAACACACACTTCAGCTTTAATCATTGCTTCCGGAAAATTGTTTTGAAATTATTATAATTATAAAAAAATTCTATAGGAAATTGGGAAACAAACAAGCTTTCATCTTTCATGTCGCAAACACCAGGGAAATATTGCCCAGTAAGAAGACGAGGCAGAACAAACAGCAGGTTATGATGCAATACAATGTAATAATGTGCTGGATGACAATATGAGTTTTTTTTACATTACTTAAACTGCACAAATGTTAACGGGCATTGTATTAGAATAGCTTTCACTCCATGTCAACAGTAGCCGGGGAGATTTGGATTACAGAAAGTATAGCTTCAACGTTTGTCTAGCGGCCAGGGTTTAGCTCAACCCCCTCCCTGCACCACGCATGAAAATCCTCCCTATTTTAATTCCTGCCAAAGTCTCAACATGCTCAAGGAATATATGTTATGTGATACTGACAGCATCCCAGATGTGTTTCTAACCTGCCATGCTCTGGTCCGAATAGAAGACGTTAGAGAAGCACGAATCGCTGTCTGAGCAGCTGCTTTTTGGACCATATTTTAAAACGGCAGCTGCTCCTTCTGAGGCAATACAGATGTTGGGCTAAAAATAAAGCTGTCTTTTTAAATTCCCACATGTTACACATTGAGGTTTACAACTCTGCAATGTATAAGTGTGGAGAAAAGAGGACAGCGACAAAAGAAGGCTTTTCTGTCTGTCTGAAACTGTCTTGCACAAGTGCTCCGAGATCCAAAGCTCCCACTGCTATATGGCTGCTTCCCACTAAGCGGATGAGAAAAAGCAGGTCTCTTGGCCATGCACCGGTAGATGCCTGTTAGGTCCTCGGTAAAGCATTAAACCATTAATCCTGTTGAGGCGTCATCATGCAAAACCAGAGGATGCATCCCCACTGAGAATGGTCCAATTCAATTGGCCTGCCGCAATGTGCCTGAACTGAGCCTACGGATGATCTAAGGCCCAATTTTTTATCAGTGGGGAAGCAGCTCGCAAGAAAACAAAAACACAGCACTGCCATTGGAGCACAGACCAAACGAGCCTGTGTTGGAGGGGGTGGATGGTTTGAACGGACCTGCTGTGGCTTTTTGCCTCTCAAGTGCCAGACAGAAAATCTCATCTCCTCTGATATGATCTGCAATCGCTCTGAGACCAGCAATAAAGCTAACTGTTAGAGTTTGGGGAGGTTTGCCTGAAGGTTCAGGGCTCTGGAGAGCATCTGAAGGTCTCCAGGATTCACTTCTCGCAAACATTTGTCAATCTTATTACTCTCAGATATTGCGTTCTCTAGAGGAGGCCAGACCGTGACCTGAGTTGACACAAAAGGGTGGCCTGTTTAATCCACAACAAGACCTGCTAGTAGGATGGGGTTAACAGGGTTGGGTGAGGCGGTAAGGCTGTTGGCTGCTCTGGCTGGCAGTGGCTGTGCTTTAGGGTCAAGGGGGAGGGCTGTACCTGGGATGGCGGTGGGTTCTGGCAAGGTCCTGAAGGAGAGGGTGCCGGGTTCAGATCGTCCTCGCTGGTTTTCGGCAATGACATAGACTTCATATTCTGTGTTCCAGTCTAGGCCCCGCAGCACTATGTAATCGCTGGCATCGGGCATACGGATCTCAGGCTTCCAGTCCTGGCGGTTCTTCTATGGACACAAACAACACAGTATTATTTTTTTAGTAATAACTGGGGGATAAAATAAAAATAGCAGGTTGCTATTATATATAGTAGTCAACATTTGAAGTGGATCAAAAACATTCTTAAGACAATAACGACTGTTTATTAGTTATAGGACAACTTTGATATTTTGATCCACTTGAAAAGTTGAATATTGCAGACAAACAAAAAAAGAAACCTTAATAAATGACTTTTAATCTTTCTACACCATTGGAAGCTTATTGGCTCAAGACATCTGGTCTTATTCAATTCCATTGATTTTAAGCTATAAAAACAGCTTGTTATGCTGCTTTATGTTGCAAACTGGTATTTTCACATGATATTATTTGAATGTATGTGTACGCATGTATAAACTTGTAAGGCAAGTAGTTTGACTGTTCACTGCTGTTTGTAATTCCTAGTGATTTTCCTAGTGAACTCCTAGAGACAAAAAACAAGAGTGCTCTAGATTAAACAGCTAACTACAGTTTTCATGTAATCTGTAATAAGTGATAGACTATAATTTCTAACTCTGCATTTTTGCTACTTGTCAAACAACAGTATTTTCATACTACAGTATGAAGAGATTTGGGCAAGTGGATCCACAGAAGCTTTGGTGCAGTTATGTTTCTAATGGTAAGATAACAAATGATATAAATTCTTAAATTAGATATCACACTCATTAAAAATTCATGTGATTTCAACAAAACCACATGTTAAATGTACAGTTCACCCCAAAAAAGAAAAGAAAATTCTGTCACTCATTACTTGTTCCGGACAAATTTGAGATTTTTACTTCTGTTGCAAAAAAAGAAGAAGATATTTTAAAGAAAGCTGTAAACTTATTGACAATAGTTTTTGTTTTTACTTAAATTAAAGTCAGTGGTTACAGGTTTTCAGCTTTCTTTAAATGATCATATTTTGTGTTCAACAGAGGAAAGAAACTCAAAAAAGTTTGGAACCAGATGAGGGTGAGAAAATGGTGGGTAAATTTTCATTTTTGGGTGAACTATTCATTTAATGCTTGGAAAAAAGTAAGTCTGGCAATCAAAGTCATGTTGTGCAACCACTTCCCAAAACTTTTACACTCTCTGTTGCTCTCTGGCGGAAAGAGCTGTCAAGCTCCAGCTGAACTGCTGAGACCATCACATCTTTCCAGAAGCTGCTGAAGACAGGCATTTTACCAACCCACTTTCTCAACAACTGCTCTCTGCTCTAGCTTGTTTTCTAATCTAGTTCACTAACAAACCTGCCATTGTGTATTACTACTACTACTATTCTTCTCTTTCTCTACTATTTGTCTCTAAGTAGCTTTGGGATAAAAAAAAATACATGAAGATGTTCTAAAAGCATAAAATGTAAATGATAATGCAACCAAAATGCAGAAAAACAAAGCCGGTAATCATATCATAGATGGGACCCTGCAGATCCACATGATATTGTCATTTACTGCACATGACATTTATCCAGACGCTTTATACAAATCAGGTATGGACTGTGCTTTGCCCAAGAATTTAACCCACAACCTTCATATTTAACTTCTCTACTGTGTCAAGGTTCAAATCTAACATAAACTATTTTTTTTAAATGATAAGAAACCATCATTAACACAAAGAACTTCTAAGAACTTTTAAAAATATTTTTGCCTTTCTGTGTCCTCTGCATATTTAAATAAATTTAATTAAAATAAATATTATTTTAATGTGATACAGTAAACAATACCCATATTACCAAACATGTGTATATTAAAACTTATATTTTCCTTTTCCTTTCATAAATCTATTTTATACAACATACTGTACACAAAAGGTATTCTTAAAAGGTATTTCTTCAAAATGGCCAAGTCATCAAAATTCTAAGTAATTATTCAGTTATAATTTTCACTTCAAATGACAGTTGACATTATTTTGCCACCATTTTCTTAGGTCCAACCTATGGAACAAAAACTCTCTTTTTGTCCCACCATCTTCCAAATGAATTAAAAAGACCATATAATAATTATTCTATGTGGGTGAACTGATATGAATGTCGAAGTTAGCTTAGGATATGTATATATATTGCTAATTCGTATGAATTATAAGTTTTGATTTAGTAGCTAATAAGTTTTGATTTAGTAGTTTATAAGTTTTGATTTAGTAGCTAATTCGTATGAATTTGTATAATCTCATTAGGATAATCTCAATTTAGTATAATTTGCTCATGACGCTTGGGTTTAGGGGTGGGGTTTGGTGCTACACTTAATAAGAATAACTCATACGAATTAGCCACTGAAGTGACAAAACATAAAAAAACATAAAATAGTTTTGATATTACCACTCACGCACATGCTGTACAGTTTCCCCACAATCTATCTATATATATATAGATAGATAGATAGTGGGGAAACTGTACAGTATGTGCGTGAGTGGTAATATCAAAACTAAAGTTATATCTAATCATTGACATAACAAAGACTGTACTAGTAATAGCAATAAACAGTACATATGTAAATAACATTTTTTTAGATAACGTCAAATACAAACATGTTTAGCATTCAGCATATATGTAAAATAATGAATGTTATTGTATTTCATTAAAGCAATGGTGGCATGTGAAGAAACCAACCTATTTGAGGAAACAAAACTATTTTGTTTTGTCACTTCAGTGGCTAATTCGGATGAGTTATTCTTATTAAATGTAGCACCAAACCCCACCCCTAAACCCAAGCGTCATGAGCAAATTATACTAAATTGAGATTATCCTAATGAGATTATACAAATTCATATGAATTAGCTACTAAATCAAAACATTATGAATTGCTGTAAAATGAACAAACTGTAATTAAAAGGGTTTAAATCTTTAAAATGAAAAAATATATGACAGTAAAAGTAGAACAAATACCCTTCCCCTCTTTATCATTAAAATCCTAGAAAGTTGCTGATTCGTGAACAGTGTTACCTGTATATAACTATACATATAACTATGTTATTGCTCTAATATATAAAATAATTCAGACGACAGGATGAGTTAAGTATGTTACCTGACGTCCAATCATACTCACAGCTCTGTAGCGCACTAGATAGTGTTTGATGGGAGAGCCCCCATCGTCCTGCTTGATAAAGTGCACCTTCATCTCATTGCCTGTGGACTGTGGCTTAGCCTCCAGTTTAGGAGGATTAGGTTCCCCTGAGGAGAAAAAAAACCCTGCTGTTAGATGAAGCCCAGCACAGACTCCAGACACATTTCCACAGGAGAACATCCTTTAACACATGAGTTGTAATCTTTTTCTCTGAACACTTTCTCTGAATGGAGTTTACAATTCATTTCAACTTGCATCATTTAACTGCCTTATTAAAATGTTTAATTTTATACTATTTAAGAAAAGACACAGCAGGTAAATAGAAAAACAAACTAATAGTCGTTACCATATTTTTTCCTAAAAAGATATATTTAAAAGTTCAATTTAGGCAATATATAATTGTTTATGTACTAATTTGCCAACATTTGCCAACAAAAATCTGAACATTGGATTAAGTCAGCTTCAAAAGTCAGTTGGTTTTTAAAATATTAAAGGCTTTTATGTTTTTTAGAGTTTTTTTTTAAATCTTGTTTATCATATAAATATAAAAAGTATATAATCTAGGCTTTTAAAAAACTATACAAAAATGTATATAATTTTTTATATAATCTACAGTATAATGATTAAATATGAACAAATCCCTTCAGAATGCAAATATGTGTAAATTTCACTGAAAATACAAAGAAAAAACAGCATTTACTTGCAATTCTCAATAAAATTTAAACATGATTAACTAATTTTAGTAATGTTTAGTTAAGTTAGTTAAGTTAAAACAACACTTGTGACTTCCCACAACTGACAATTGACCTTAATATTTTCATTGAGTTTAACATAATGTAAGTTGAAATGACTAGTGAAGTTAATTTAACCCAACTTAAAAATTTAAAAACAGCAACAATTGTTTTTTTACATTTAATATATGACTTGGAGAATTAATGAACGATATTTAAATAAACTCTTAACTGTATCTTATATTTAATTAACTCTATTAACCTAACGTTAAATCGCTTTAAACTATTCACAAAAAAAGGCTTAACTTAACAATCAAAACATGAGATGTAACTCTTTATGGTCAAATCCCTTTTAGAAAACTCTAAATTCCTCTGTTCTGGTTTTTGGCTAAACTATGGAGACATCTCATTGCAGAAGCATTTTTTTTGGCAGCATAATGATGACTTCTGCCTCCCATCCTTCCAAATGTGGAGCATTAATGAAAGCGCTTGGCTCTTGTAAAAGACGTTGGGCAGTAATGAGAGCTGGACCTGTGTTGGTGGCAGTGACGGAGAGAAAGTAATGCAGTCTCTGGGGGAGCTTGTTATCTCCACTTGCCCACTACTTAATGACAGAACTCCCATAATTATCCTTCGCGCTTTGATTGGAGATTCTTCGCCATTACATTTAATAATATCAGCAGGGGGAAATGCGCATGTGTGGGCGCTTGTTTGGGATGTTTGCCGTCTACCTGTGTCACTAGAGGAGGCCACAGCGCTCCGCTATCATTAATCTTCATAAATAGCTGCCAGACAACGGGCCCTATTAGGAACTGGTGTGACACTGTGTTTATATACCAGAAAATATACTAAACATGACAAATGAGAGGAATTGCAGGTCAAGGCAATAGGATACCTGAATGTTTGACACAGAAATATAATCAACAACAACAACAAGTTAAATTTGATGCATTGGATTTAGTTTGGGTATTAGGTTTACATTCTCCTGGCAGAATCTGGTAGATGTTTATTTATTGTATTTTGTACAATAGAAAACTGTATTTGGGTTTACTTTATTATGAACACAGGCCTCCTGTGAAATTTGTATTCTTTTTCTAATAATGTTTCTAATACTAACATTTCCCAAGTGATGTTTAACAGTTTTTACTATTAAACTTTTTTACTTCTGGAGAAAGTCTTATTTCTTTTAGTTTGGCTGGAATAATAGCAGTTGAAAAACATTTTAGGGTCAAATATTACAATTTTTTCCCCCTCTGATTGGCTACAGAACAAAATCACTCATGTCCAATGACTCGCCCAATTAACCGAAGTCTGCTAATTAACTCATTAACCTATTTAAATCTATAAATGAAACCCTAAACTAAACATTTATCTAAATTCTGACTTCGATGAAACTTGTCCTTGTCAGATATAATAGCATGCATTTAGAGAAAAAGGGTCAGAATTACATTAAATTTCAAGAAAAAGGCCACAGTTGTGAGATAAAAACATGAAAGTTTGAGGTCATTAAGGTTTTTAAAAATAATAATATATTTTTTTAATAGCAAAAAACACTAAATTGAAGTGACAATAAAATAATAATAATATAAATAACCAAAAGGTATTATATAAATAAAAAAAACAAAAAACTAAATGACCTATATAAATAAAGTTACACTACTAAAAATGCTTTTCTCACTTTGAGTTTTTATCTTGATTCTAGACCAAATATCGAAAAATGCTTAAATCAAGAAGCATTTCCTAGACATAAAAATATTGTCTTGTTTTCAGAAATAATATGTCAAAATTAAGTGGGTTTTTCCTTAAAACAAGCTAAAGAATCTGCCAAAGGGGTAAGTAAACTGATCTTATTTCAAAGTGAAAACAAGATTATTTTACTCACCCCAATTGCAGATTATTTAGCCTGTTTTAAGGAAAAACTAACTTGTTTTTATAAGTGGGGTTTATTTATAAACTAATTTCGAGAGGATCACGTGCTTATGATTGAACACAGCTGGTACCACATCAGCTCTGCATATTGCACTAATCAGACGAATCCTTACACACCATAAATTACCAGAGCATTCTACTCCGGTAATCTTCGTCTTGAAGAATCCCCCCTTCCACCCCAACTCCTCCCTTTCTCCTATAGGGCAGCACGGTGGCCCAGTGGTTAACACTGTTGCCTCACAGCAAGAACACCACTGGCTCAGTCTCTCCCCAAGCCAGTCGGCGTTTCTGTGTGGAGTTTGCATGTTCTCCCCGTGTTCGCATGGGTTTTCACCAGGTTCTCCGGTTTCCTCCCACCGTCCAAAAAACATACTACATAAGTAAATTGACTACTTTTAAATAGCATTTTAAAGCAACTCTAGTCAGATATATCTCAGCACGTTCACAAGCGGGAGAAGTTCTCTAGACTTACCTGAGCTCAAACTCTCCTCTCGCCCTTTAAACGGGAGGGAGCCCCGGGCTCAAGGATATCCTGAGCTCAGGGCTCTCTCCCAGGACAGCATGCCAAATACGATTTATAATCAATCATCAGCTAAGTGTGAACTCTTGAATTATTATTTCTGAAAACAAGACAATATTTTTTGCATATGTAAGAAATGCTTCTCAATTTAAGAATTTTTAGATATTTGAACTAGAAACAAGAAAAATACATATTAGTAAGAAAAGCTTTTTTTTTTTTTTTTTGCAGATTACTCCTTAATACGCCTGTAGTTCCTCTTGGACAGAAGTAAAATAACAGATTCTGCAAAGGTGCATGTAAACCTGAAAACATCAACTCTCTTTGTAGACGTTAGTTATGATCTCACATGCTGATACATCTCTTTGTAGTAATCTGTAATTAAGTTTTATTTACGTTAGAGGCATTTTTGAAAATTTCAGACCATCAGGCAGTTAGTTTGTGCATGCATGAAAACAGAGGTTCGTGGCTGTTTCCTTCATGATGAATTGAAGCTTGATTAAAGTTTGAAATCGAATGCTGCAATTTAAATGAAGACAAGTTAATTTAAGACAAGCAGTGCAGGAGGGATGACAGTTAAACAAGTTATCGGAGATCCAGTCATCATTTCCAGTTAGCTGAAACATGTCCAGATGCTAAGAAGACAAAGAGGGAAAGATTAGGGTTACAGAGTGAAACATGCTCTACCATGCAGAAGGCGGATTAGACTCAACGGTCATGGATTATTGTGCCACTCCATCATGACTAATAATAGCCACTATCATGACATTTTTCAGGAAGAGATACTACAGGAAAATAATAATAATAAAAAAATGACACAGACGGCATCTCATCTCAAAACAAGTGTGTGGTTAATAATGTTTGGCTAATAAAAGAAAGAGTAAAAGCTTATTCTTCAAACACGAGGAGATGAAGTGATTTCTCTTTTGCATATTTGGAACAGCAGATCGGGACAGTGAGCAGGATTCATTCATGAGACAAAGATGTAGAATTAGGACATGCATGAGAGACTTACAGACGGAGACGAGAGACAGAGAACTGAGAAGTGTGTGAAAAATGTGCTCATGCAATAGTACAGCTTTTGGTAGGAACTATTTAAGCACATCTATCATATAAAGCACATTCATGATGTTTGGTTTTTATTGAAAGATGAGCTTTCTTTTTTAATAAATGAGCTTCTGAATTGTTTTTAAGCCCAAAGTATACTTTATTTTTTATATGTATGCTAAGGTATGCCTACAGCACAGGTGACGCATATGTCATCATCAGCACAGCTTGTATGTATTATGCTTGCAGTCCAATTATTTCAACCATGCAATTACTTTCAAATAAATGTCATTGGGGCAGTACCTTTTCAAAAGGTATACTTTTGTACATAAATGGTTCATAATGGGGCCTTAAAGGTGCATATTATTATATAAAGGTGTGCCTATGTACCATAAAAAGTGCAAAAGTGTACCTTTTGAAAAGCTACCACTCCAGTGACAGCTTTTGTACATTTATTACCGAGAACGTATCTCGCATGTGATTTGATTCATTAATTTTTAATTTTTTTTCGTATTGTGTATTTGTCCTTAGGGAGACAACACTGGATCATAAAAAAAAGAAAAAACAAACAAACACAATAACAACACACTACTGAAAAAATGCACTGTGCATGTGTAAGATTAAAACATATATCCGTAGATTTATTTTCCAGTTTTTTGCATTACTGACTAGACTTTTGCATTACTGACCCTCCTGTGTGAGCTTTTTAAGGTGGCCCTAATTTAGAATGAGTCACTTTAATATTTCCATAATGACGCAACAATAATGATAGCTTCAATCTAAAGTATATTTGAGACAATAAAACTATGTATATCTAGCTAGCTTGAATAAATCACCTTTTTATATAACACATTGACAGTACAGAATAGCTCTTTTGGATCATTAGGATAACTTGTTTCATGTGTCGGAACAGAAAAGAGGCTCTTGTGATCATGTATTCTGTAAATGGTACATCCCTTTGATTTTTAAAGGTTTTTATTGATACTTTAGGAAGTCAGAACAGGTTTTTAAGTATCGCTATAAAGTATTTGTCTACAGATTGACAATAATGTAATTAATACCTCAAATTTTTCACTAAAAAAAAAACTTTAACAAGTACACTTACATTAAAAGTGCAAGCAATGAATGAATCTATCTAGTGCATGTGTTGAGAGCTTGTTTTTTCACCCGCTATCAACTGAATTATATTTAAAAACAAAGCATACTCTGGGCTTGAAGTAACTTTGTTAAGATATTAAGTTTAATTAAAAAGGAAGATTTTCTCAAAACGTTGCATCATTTATTTAAAAAAATCAAGAGCTGGAGTGAGAGAGTAAGAATAATTTGAGTAGAGTAAAATATAAATTGAAAAATCAATACGTTCAGCATGCAGAGCACTCTGCAGCATGTGTAGGAGACTAAGCTTTGGGATTGCAGTGTCTGATGGTTTTCAAAAAGCCAAATAAAGTAGGTGGTGTGAGATTTCTGAAGGATGAATGACTCAGGAATGAAATGGCTCATAAATCCTGATGGTACTGGGTGGGTGTTTCTTCTGTCTTCCCCTTATTAACTTGTCTGTTCTCACTGTTAATGCGAACAATGGGCTGAAATGAAAAAAAAAAAAGAAAGAAAGCAAAAGAAACAAAACAAAAACATAAATCAACAAAAAATTACCTTCTGTTCACCAGCGAAGACGACATCATCAGCACCATGCAAGAGTCATATGACAAAGTCACATGATACGCACGTACATGAGTGGTGGAAAGGAAAGTGGAAGGGGGGAAGGGGTCACATGGAAAATACAAAACATCGAAAAAAATTATACAAACATGGAACGTGTTAAGACCAAAAAGTACAAACAGAAACACAAACAACAAAAAGAAAACATAAATTATAAACATAAATACTTCTCTGTCACATTAGATACAGCGTGTATAGGTCCATAAAGCAATTTCCAGACAGTCGATTTCTAAAATTCCAATACAAATCAAAGTACTTAGGAAACAACCTGATATCATCTTAGGCCATTTTAAATTATTCAGGGCAAGAATAGGGTCCAAATTGCTTTATGAATCCACTTCACCGGGAGCAGTATTTCCTCTGACTGCGAGCGGTACTTTCGACAAGAGGATTCAAATACAGCTCTCTTGCAGTGTACATTGAATTATAAATGCTTGTGCAGATTGAATGGAATCAGTGGTATTGTAAAACCCAGCTGAAACTGAAGCAGGCCAGCCAAAGGCAGAGGAAACGCATTTATGTGGACGGTATACAGACAGAAATCGGCATCATCTACCAGACACGAAGCCGGATGCTACACGATGATATGAATTTTCGGAACTACCTGTATGAAGAGTTTCAGACAATCCAATAATAATAATAATAATAATAATAATAATAATAATAATAATAATAATAATAATAATAATAATAATAATAATAATAATAAAACATTGATCTAGGATTATTCATTCAAAGCTTATCCTAGACTAGAACAAAGGGTGTACATGTACAGTATGTGCTCAAGTGAGATAAGTGAGGAAAAATGGTATACTGAAATATACTATACTGTAGACAAATGCTGGATAGCTAGACCTTTAGGCACACTCTATAAATAAAAATAAATATCAATAGAAGTCTCCTTAAGAGCAGCTGGTTTTCTTACTGTTGTATATAGAAAATACACTTAAACCATGCCTTTTATTTTCATTTTATTAAAAAAAAAATTCTACACTCTCTTCCACACAATGAATATAATTATCTATATATATTTTTTTACTTTATTAAGTTTGACCTCTTGTTGCATGGAACATTCGTGATTTAAATCATGCACAACCTAGATTCAAATTATTATTTGACCACAAATGTAATACCAATATAAAGTACAGATTCAAACTATATATTTTCCTGATAAAATATCACTTAATTGTATATGAACTATACACACAAAAGCAAGCCTTAATGCTGGCTCAACAAAGCTGCTAGCATGACTTCTCATGCTGCTAACGTGCTTCTAGTATTTTACCACAAATTAGCATACTGTTAGCATCCATTTAAAGTATATTGTATACTTCTAAAATGAATTAACTAACAAGTTTCTAGCATGCATTAGCATGCTGTTAGCTTTTAATATCATGAATAAGCATGTATTAAGCATAAATTAACAGGGGAATCATACTTGAAACATGCTCACAACGTGTTGCCATGTTTTTAGCATACATTAGCAATTACCAGGTTTCTAACAGAAATTAGAAATATTGCAAAACTTACAGTAGTAACTGTACAAGCATTATTGTGGTAGGAATTTACTTGTTCCTATACTTTATCTAGCATCAATCAGCATGCTGTTAGCAAGAATTAGTTTCGCTGGTATATTTTTTTAATGAATCAGCATGACCCTAGCAAATGTATGTTGCATGTTTTGGGTTACCGTAGTTTATACCTCTAACATGTCTGGAGAGAGTGGATTAGTATGTTGCTAGAAAGATTTTAGCATTAATTAACTTGCTACTAGCACGTTTAAAGTATGTAGCATGTCTATGCTGGTCACTAGGCTTTGCTAGTAATAGCTACAGTATGTAGCTAAACAGAGAGATGAAGATCTGAAATTTGTGAGCTCTAAAACATTCTATGTCATTCTACGTATATCTACAGTATGTCTAGTAACGTTTTGGAAAATATATAGAATAAAATTTCAGATCATCCTGATGGACATGAGATAAATTTGGTGGTTGTTGTTGTCGCTGGCAATTGTCCTAAAGCTTTAGGAGGAGATATGTTTAGAAATATTCTGTATACATATAAAATAGGTCGATAAACTACATAGCTATTACTTAGGAAGGGATTGTCAATATTTTGACCAGTTCTAGTGTTTAAGTTTGCAATCAGAGACAGATAACTGTACCAATTAAAGAGCACAAATCAACACATTACACAAATTCATTAACATTCAAAATAACAGCACACATTCACTTTAAACCCCTGGAAATGAGTTTCTGTAAACCACCCGGGTTCCTTACAAACGCTAGCTGCCAAGCTATTTAGAAAGCCTGAAATCTTCATGCTGATTATGACTCATTATCATACAAAAGACAGATCTTTTGTTTGCTCATCTACTCACACAACCCTAAAAACCAAAGCCTGAAAAATACCATTATATTTTAATTTCTTTGACATCTGAGGAAGTTTTAGTTTGGTACCATCTTAAACCTGCCACTCAATGTCAACTAAGCAGACAATAGTCAAACAACCGCCTACTCTTAAGATAAAGACCCTGTCATTTCTCTGACTGAATGAGATAGAATAGCTGTCTCCCAGATGGAACTATCTTTCAGCAAAAAAAAAAACCTTTTCAGACCTTCCCAATTTGTGGTCTGTTTGTCGAGAGATCAGGAGTAATCTGGGCTGTCATGGTAACTCTATTTTCAGACTAACGCTTGGTGGCATCTCTCGCAGGATTGCAGAAAGTGAGAGAGCATGTTTAGGATCAAAATTTGCTTATGTAGAAACAGACAAGCAAACATAGCGCTTCAAATACACAGATGTCTATAGCAAATTTGGTGAGTCTGTAGATTTGTGCACGTAATCTTCATTACACCTTTGCACATAAAAGGTTCATTTCAAGACAATGATTGCAGTAGCCTCTTAATATGAAAGCGCCTATTAAATGACCACATGCTCAAATATCTAAGGGATGTCATGTATTCAACCCAGACTCAAGAAAAATATTTAATTTTCAAAAATGATATTCAGTAATGTTGCTTTTTGCAAGATTTCAAAGTTGAATATCTGGTAAATTTCTGACTGGTGCATGCTGACCTTGGAAAGGCATACAAACATTATAAAGTGCAAACACAAATTTCTATCATCTGTGCCCAAAATTTGTTTTACATCACAATATTTGGAAGCCTTTTCAAGGTCAGATAATGAGCAACTGACTACATACAGTAGGAAAGCCATATACAGTATATGGAGATAGATTTGTGAAGTAAATGCTCATTTAAAAATCATTCACAATATTAAAGAGTTTCAAGGTGATAATTTGTGCAATGAATACGAATGCAAAAGTTAGTTGGTATTAACCGATGCCTGTAATCCTAATTTGCGTACATATCTCAAAAAATCTGTATCGTTTATTACAGTTAAAAACTGTAGAAAAAAGCACAGGGGTCCCAGTTTGTTGTCAGCATCAAATTATTGCTGACATCAAATCATATTAACCCTTTGATGCAAACAATGTTTTTATGTTTAAGAGTTTTAAATACACTAGCAAAGAACCACTAACTATTGAAGTAAGGTTGCATGATATTTAAAAAATCTACATTACGATATTTTGTTTTGCTGCGATATACTTTGCGATATGAATGTAATTTCACCAGACGATTCAAAAAGCTCTAATTGGAAAGATTTCATTAATTAGATTGACTGGGGTGATCAAGCCATTTTCTATGCAATGCATCTGCATAAAATATAATAAATTAGAAGCATATATAAAAACTACAGAGCAAAAATAAAAGTTATATAAACAGTACTTTATGCTTTCTGGGCAGTCTAACAGTATAGAAATAGATCAATCAAACGTAAAATAACATGATCATCATTGCATAAATAATTTTATACAATAATATAAGTTCATATAAACATAATATCTCCATATTTTAAATCTTTAATAAACAATCCAATCCTGCAATGTGACTATTGCATATAAACACATTGCGATATCGATGCTCAAACTATATATTGTTCTGCTCTACTTTGAAGTTTGTAAAATAGGTGACAACTATGAAGTTGGCAATTTGTTTTTAAACAGCACTTTTGCCTTAATTATGATAGGATATTAGATATTGATAGAAAGTAAGTTGGAGAGTAGGTGTATGGGTGGTATTGGGAAATGTCAAGGAGTCTGGACTGTTTTAGCAAGTCAGCACACTGACCACTGTGCTATCAGCACCAACATAAACTATTTTTGAACATAGCTATGCTTTATTCACATTGGAGACACATTCTTACTCTATTATCCTTCAAATTAAACAGACATTCTACATTTTTTCATGTACTTTAGGAGAAGTTGATGAGTTAACATGTTGTAAATCCAACAGCTCTAATCTCTGCACTGCAACACAGATCAACATGGCAGCTAACATCCCCCATCATACTGTAGATTAAATATTATAATAATTATTAATCTGTTGGTCTTCTAAAATTAGTATTTTTCTCAGGCTCCTGTGTGTAGGCTCAGTAATTTACCTTTATGCCATTGAATAGGTTATTTTTATTGCCTTTGAACACACATTCTTATTAACTGTCACATAAAAAAAACTAATGGGGGTTAAATGTATGTGAAAATTGTTTTAAAAAGTTATATTAGGTGCAACTACAGAAAGAATGGCAGATTTTTCCATTGAGTCTGGGTTTCATGGACTAATGTTGACAATTTGTCTTAATATTGTGAAGACAGCTTCATTAGTTTCCACAGTCAAGACAGTATGCAACACATCTCATTAATGTCTCATAGTGCACGATAGGGAAACTGTAAGTGTCATGCTGTTGCAACAACACACCCAATCACTTACAAATATCAGCACACATCATGAGTTTAAAAACCTATAACCATCTGCACAACAAAACATTTCATATTCCAATATGTCTACCATGCAGTGACGCGTTAGACAGGTGAACTGCTCTACAAGCGGATGTTAGTGATGGTTTTCTACAGAGGCTTGAGGATCATGAGCACAAACGCTGTGTCTCAATTCCCTCGCTAACATCTACACGATCTTTCTTCTCTATCACAGACGTGTGCTTTCGCTCTACTGTGAACGCCAGCGGTGTTGACTTCAGGAACAATGGTCTAGGTGAGGCGAGTGGCAAACAACACTGCACACAGTCGGCATACTCACTAAAGTCGGCAGTGGTTGGAGGAATGGAAGTTGGAGTCTCTGAAGACACTGGAAGATGGTGAGAACATGGTGAGATGTGCTTCCATTGGGCCGCGCTCATAGGCTCAGTAAAGCCACTGTTGCATAGCTAATGTACATCACACCGTAGGAACATTCAACCAGTCCAGACAAAAGCAACTCGAACATATGCAGTTTGGGTAAATAAACTGTTTGTGGAAATGTGCCTTTTTTCCTTCTTCTTTATTTGGTTTGTATGGATGGCACAATTTTATTTCAAATTATTCCGTTAAACTGTAATTTTTATCTGATTGACCTTATTCTGCAATGTGGAAGTGCGCTTGTTTTTGCAATTGTTTTAGAACTTTCAATTCAGTTGCCTATGGGAGAAATGACTGGGAAAAATAAATGGCAGAAAGCGGTCAAACTACTTGCTTTAAAAACAAGTGTGTTCATGACTATGCATAAAAAGAAAAATAATATAATAAAAAAATGCCCAGTTTTGAATAGGAACGAAGACATGTGTCTGGAACATACTATGGGAGTGTATCAGGTGACCATAGTCTGTTCCAGACACACGTCAAAGTTCCCATATGAAGGAAAACGTCCTGTTTACGTCCGTAACCCACGTTCCCCGAATAGGGACTGGAGATGTGTGTCTGGAACAGAGTATGGTCACCTGACACAATCCCATTGTCTGTTCCAGACACACATCAAAGTTCCCATATGAAAGGGAACACAGGAATACATAACAAAACTTTTGAAACAACTATAAAATATTGAATTCAAAATAATCCTTTGTGGGTTTAGAAGTGTTTCTTTTTTTGTTAAGGAAATCGCTTGCTGAGATGAACTACCAAAGTTTTTTTTACCTATTAATATGTATACTTACACTGACACATACTTTAAGTGGTAACAAAGACATTAATAAAATTTATAATATTTTATTTCAAATGAATAGCGTCAAATATAAATAAATAAATAAATAAATAAATAAATAAAAATGCATTACAGTTTCCACAAAAAATAAATCAACATGACATAATATTTTTAATACCTAATCAGCATTTTAGAAAATGTCTTAAGGATCATGTCACTCTTACTGTAAGACTGAAACTATGATTGCTAAACTTTGTCATCAAAGAAGTAAATTGCATTTTCTTGAAAAGCATAAGTTTCTATAAAATATTACAGATCTCAATTATTATACAACCCCCAAAACAAACACAAACAACTATTTTACAAATTCTAGATCCGAAATATTATTTAAGTATTTGCAAAAAATAACTCTGTACATCATGCAAATTATTTAATGTCATCCTGTAATTCAAACAGCAGGCTGTAAGAACTCTGGATAAAAATGAGACAATGAGTACAGTATGTTTACATGGACACCAATAATCTGATTTTAATATGATTAAGACAATACTCTGATTAAGACTCTACCATGTAAACTGCCTTTTTTGATTACCTTAATCTGACTAAAGTCATAATCAAACTAAACAGAAATCAAATGAAGACATGTGGAGTATGCCGATTTTAGTTGCATTATTGAAGTGTGGTACAGACATGTAAACACATTAATCAAATTATTACCACCATGTAGGATTTTTGCCGGTTTTTGAGTCAGTATAGTCTATACACACACAGCTTTTTTGACACTATTCTCTGCACCTACTGAGTCTGTAAAGGACCACATACTTCCAAATTCCATTAAAACAACACTCTTCCAGCAGTTCATACCTGCATCAAATTTTCTTGCTTGTCACAGGGGCATGTATGAAATGTTCCTGAATGAAAGTGAAAGTGCCAAACTGCAGTTAAAGTTGACAAATTAAAAATGAAACACTCTGAATTACATGAAACTCCAAAAGAAACGTCGATAGGGATCATGAAAGGAACATTCAAAAAGCAACTCAACGCATTATTCATATTATTGTCTTATTCAGATTAAGGCAAATAATTCAGTTATGTCCATGTAAATGTACTCACTGTTTTTATTAGTCATTAGTCAATCTTTTCTTAGCTCTATGGCACTGAAAACCAAATTTTACACATTTTCTAAACCAGCAACACTACACTCCAACTTAACTCAAGTGTAAAAAACACACTGATAACACAAATCTCTCCGACAGTCACTTCTGGAGCACGTACAAACAATTTAGTGGTTATGTCGACAGCTTATAACATACCACGTACAATCGAGACCCAAACCGCACTAATAACCTCTATTTAAATGTCACAGTCGGTGGAGCTGAAACCACGAAAGTGTAGACGTCTAAAGTCGCAAGGACACTGCTTCATTCAAACGCTGATATTTTCCTGGAAGTGCATTAGTGCCAGTGACTCAGACACCATCAGCCACAATATACCCTCATCTATCTAATCTGAGAGAGAAGGCAGGCTTTCATTGAGCTGAACCCTGAGTCTCAGTTAAACGGTAAGTACTTTGAGAGGAAGGTAATGATATGATGGGGAAATATCCCTTGTTTCCTCCTTTAAGCTTTACGCAATTAGGCAAAGGCGCAATGTGTGTTTGTGCGCAGAGTGTCTGACAGATGACAGTTTCAAAGACTGTTTGACTAAAAAGTGTAAGAATTGCTGTCTTTTAATCGGTTGCTTTCAGAATCGGAGATACTTGGTGACAAAAAGAGCCTGGAGTGTTAACAGTGTCGCAAAGCATGTTTTTGGAGGATTACAGGCAGATTTTAAAGTGCTGTCATCCTGTACTCAACCACATGTTGATTCAAGCCGTAGGAATCATTTCTTTCTTTCTTTTGTGGACCATAAATGGATATGTAGATAACACGACACCAGTTTCTCTTTTTGCCTTTGAATGTGACAAAATAAAAGAAAAACAAAAACAAAAGCCTCATGAAAAGGCCATATACTGTAATATGTGCACTATACTCTATTTCAGTTGAACTCAATTCCAGTTAGACAATGAACAAAATGCTATTTTTTTAACAAGTGAGTTGGGACTTTGACAGATTTATTGATTGACTGAGAATAGAACAGAATGACTCAATTAAAAGATCCAAATAATTATTTAGTCACTAAGATTTTATAAACATTTTAATAAAAACTAGACATAGCAATTTAAATGAATAACAAAGAAAACGATTTACAAATCATATGGTGTACTTTTATAAAGCTTTTGCAACTTTTTGCCACTTAAAAATCACCAGATTGCATATATTGGACTAAGGCAAAAATTTCTAAAATTACCCCTGGTTTTGATCCAGTTTGTGATTGGTGTCAACAAGCTCCAGCCACTCTTTTTCATACTTTCTGGCTTTGTCCAGAATTAAGCAATTTTTGGGCAATCAATTGTTTAAATGTTTTCTTGTCATCTTCACAGTTAAATGCACTCGCCTTCTGTTAAATAATTGCTAAAAGGCTTAAAACACTATTCTTCTTACAACAAAATTCTTCTTCACCCAGTTATGTACTGTACATTAAATGCACAATCCGATGCAGTCTACGCAATTAGAAAAGATTAAACAGTTTGAGGTAATACTGAAAAATTTGACACCATTTGGCAACCTTTCCTCATGTTTATAAAATAATAATAAAAATAAATAAATAAATAAATATAGCTGACCTATTTTCCCCGCCCTTGGCTTATTTATGAATGTAGAGTGTTTTTTGTTTTCTTATTTTTTCTTATATATATATATAATTGTATTGCTTAAGATAGACGACAAAGAAAGAAAGAAAGAAAGAAAGAAAGAAAGAAAGAAAGAAAAAAAAGAAAGAAAGAAAGAAAGAAAGAAAGAAAGAAAGAAAGAAAGAAAGAAAGAAAGGACGGAAGAAGCTATTTTTTTCTGCTGCTAGATTGAAGCAGTTGTCCTTGTGTCTTGATGTCTTGTGATTCTTTGTATTTGGTGCTTTGGCTCTTTGACTAATATGCTTAATTAAACTTAAAAAAAGTTATATACAGTATATATTTATAAAACAATAAAAAAAATACATAAAAATCAGTTTGTTGTCAATTAGATATTTGCAATATTTAATAAGCAATATACAGTCATATAAAAAATAAATTTACTGTATTAAAAATGAAAACAGAAATATTTAAACTATTCAATATTCAAAACTAATAAAAAGTCAGTTTCCAACTTACTGTACGCATAAAAACTACAAGATTTAATTAAAAGATTCATTAATCACTTCTTTCATCAACATGACAATTAAAGTTATGCTGGAGGTGAAATTTGAGGCATATAATTTATTTTATAAGTATATTAGTAAGATTAAAAATAGCCTGTCCATGACACAAAGCCATCACATATTATACAAAAATTATATGAAAGACTTTATGACACTTGAAAGCTTCAGTTCACATTGAAAATAAGTGAATTGGAAATTATGACAAAATAGCTCCATTTATGCTGAAAAAAGTTAAACTGGCTTAAAATGTTTTTGTTAGATTGCTTTAACAATACACTGCTAATAACAATAATGAAAAAAATAATAAAAACAGAATTATTTTAGCTTCGAAACAATATTTCAGAGCCCAAACCTTTCTTCTCCGTGATTTCCGTCACGTGTTTTCCGTGTTTTAATAAACAAAGCACTAATCACAGCAGGCTTATTGATCTGACAACACACTCCTTTGATCTACAATTTAATCAACAACTCTGCAAATGCTGAAATACATGCAAAACTAGAAGTGAACTGACTGCTGAACGCTGAGGGCCAGCTACATTGTGTAGTGTTTTGTAGATATCACAGCAGAGGCCGAGTTCAAAGCACGCACTGCGTCTCAGACAGAGAAGAAAATTGCTCTGCAGAATAATAAGGATTATCATATCATAAGTGTTTCATGTCGAGGGGAATGAAGAGGTTGTTAATGCCGTTGCAGTGGTGATCACAATTAAAGTGCTCCAGAGCTCCACCTGAGGATGCGGACCATCTGCCGGGTCGCTGGTCTGAGAGCTGTGTTCACTGGCACTGAAGCACAGAAAGCACTGAGAGCCACCAGATGTGGCGGGCAATAGACCTGGTTTAAATCATCTCTCAGGGGTGCTAAATAACTGAGCACAATCTGATGAACTGCCACGTCAACTGTTTTATAGTCTGCTTTCAGTGCCACATTCTCACTGCATCAAGTGTTATTCAAAAAGTTTGGTTCTCAGATAAGTTTTGTGCTTGATATATAGAACAGAAATAAAAAAAAACAGACTCTACTGTAATTGTTTTAGGTTTTTTTTGGCCCCTTAACCCATTAGTTTAGCTGCCAGTTCTCACTATTAACTAGTGGCTCATTACCTTCCTATTATGAAGACATTGGCTGTTTATTACAACCCAGGCTCATTGGAGATACATGCCCAGGGCTACATTTATTAGAACTGCAAAATATTTGCCTGAGCATACAATTTTTTTCCCCACAAACCCAGTAGAGGTGGCTGTGTGCATTTTTGACAATCTCAAATATGTTACTGGGGTACGTTTTCTTATGTGCTATTTGTTGTAAATACACCAGAGGTCACTGTGTACCTTTCTGTGAATCTCAACATCCTCGCATGTGTCCGAGAAGAAAGCTGGTCATCTTGCCGTGCATTCACTGAACATCAGCATGCTATTGACTGACCCACACCCCCCCTTCCCTAAACCCAACTGATAGTGTTTTCAAACAGAAACGGCATCACAGGCCATTGCTTTTACCACAATTTCACACCGCTTTACATACTAAGTCTGACGCTGTACCTGGTGAGCTACCGAGCAAATTGGCCACACTGCAAAAGCCGTCCATGCATACTGAGGTAAGCAGTCAGCGGTTGCATGGAAAGCAACAGCAGTTGTTGGCATCATACCTCCCTATAGCATTTGTTTAACACACAAAACGCAGCCAGAAGTAGCTCCAGGCAGACATTTCACAGTTCCCAAAAATGTAGCCCTGGGTACATATTCTCAGTGAGCCTGTGTTGGTTTATTATAGTACATGTCCAGCATGAACTTAATCTACACACCTAATCCCAATACCTTAACCTTATTACACCCTAAATAACTAAATAAACAGCAAACTAGGAGCCTATTGAGGGAAATGTCATAGTTAATGGTTTATTAATAGCAAGTGTATAGAAAAAGTGTGACCTTTTTTACACAATATGTAAATTATTATTATACTATAGATATAGTAAAACAACTATAATGAATTGGTGATAAAATATGTCATATTAATGATATTTATTTACTATTTAAATGATTGTGAGTGCTGTATAACAACTCTACAAAAATAAAAGCACTATTAATATTATTGATACAATGTTCATAATGTAGACTGTTAAAATTAAATAATTTTGTTGCAGACTTTTATTTATTTATTTATTTATTTATTTATTTATTTATTTATTTATTT
>CAIGQQ010008883.1:568865-580898 GCA_903798035.1 Danio albolineatus
TTTATTTATTTATTTATTTATTTATTTATTTATTTATTTATTTATTTATTTATGTGTTGATATTTTCAATATTTGGGCTGAATGACTTTCACTTTTGTTAGGAAACAATGTATTTTACTGTCAGTAGTGTTGCTGTTGGGTGCTTTTTGTTAACAAAACACCAAATACGTAACACGTAAGCCATATAAACAAAATGCGACTTGTTAAAGAAACGCTAACCACAAAAAATAAGACAAAAATGCTGAAAATACAGACAAAAAGTCCAAACTAAAATGGAATTCTGCTAAAGAAATGCCAACCAATTGAAGTATAACAAATGCCTTGAACAAAGATAATTATTAGCTCATAAAAACAAAAAAGAAAAAAAACCCCATAAAACTATGTAAATGATCTGCTAACAAACTGAAAATGACATGTAATCCATTGATTCTAGCAGCAGACACAAAAAGATGCAAGAAAAAAAACTAATATAATAAATAACAGCAGTTTCAGCTTTTTCATAAATTAAACTAGAAGAAAAGTTCTTTACATGAAGAAAAAGAAAAAAAGTATTTTTGTTTTTTACATATCAGGTTAAATGTTCTTTTGACTTTAGCATGTGGTCCCGAACTGACCTCCTTTAACATTACACAATCTACAATTTCCAAATCAGAGGCTGTTTCCACTGCAGGTCTCCATATGCACAGTCCCCTCAGAGGTGCTCTCTGATCCTTCACGCTCTTTGCCGATCACATTCTTATCAAAAAAAACTCTGTCAGAGGAGTATACCTACCCTCTGGGAGTGAACTGACCCTCCGCACACAAGCTAGCAATCAGAAAACCTGGCACAGAGACACGCAAAGACTCCCTATTTGTCGCTGTGAATATTTGAGCTGTCACCCCAGCTGACCCTATACTGCGGTAGAGCTGCAGAGGTGGCATTATCCATCAGAAAACTCCCAAAGGTGTCCATCACTCCTGCCTCTATCGCTTACGTGATAGGCCTAGCAAGCTTTGTCATCTCTCCATCGCAATACACAATCCCAGCTTCTCCACTCAGACTCATAGCACATAAAATGGACAGTGAGAGAGAAAGAGAGAGAGAGAGAGTTTTCTGGCTTTCAGTCGCCGCTCCCTGAAGCACATACCGCAGTAATGTGAATTATATAGTGCTCTTTAACAATTTCTACAGGCTTCGGAAGCCAGAGGCACGGATCCCGGAAGAGAGAAAGTCTAGGTCGAGATACTGGCAATAATGTGTTTTGTGTGTTCGTCCTCCTCTGGGCAGACTATTGGCTGAGACTGCGGGACAGCCTCTGGTGATAAATCTTTGACACTACTGTACTGTACATCTCACTTGAAGCTCCATCTACGTCACACCATGCTACTCACTGCAGACATGATGTTGCTTAATATTGGATGTAGCCAATTTTGACCTTTTGACGTAAATCCAATTTGGACATTAAAGTCCTTCTAAACTTATATACTTATATTGTTTGTGGAACACAATATTCATTCACAATCGTGAATCATTTTAAGCTGGCAGTAAATACTGACCAGTCTATCATTTTCAAAGGCTCCATCAAAGTCAGGTAAAGTGTGTTCCAATTTGTTTGAAGCTTTTTATATTGGAAAAAGACAGGAATTATGTCATTATTACGTCAAACCGTTCATGCAACATTGCATGTATCAAATCACATATAATAGATAAAGGTATCATTATTGGTCAAAAGATATGAGTTAAAAAAAAAAACTTGATATCAAACCTGCAGGGTTCTAAAGAACAGGGAAAGTAATTGTTTTGCTAACTGACTAACTAGAAAAATGTAACTGCTAGTCTAACTGCTTAAGAACAACCAGGGACAACAAAACCTGAAAATGTGGATGAACTTGGCCGAAAACCTAAAGTACTTCATTATAATTATTCATTCATTCATTCATTTTCTTTTCGGCTTAGTCCCTTTATTAATCCGGGGTCGCCACAGCGGAACGAACCGCCAACTTATCCGGCATTTGTTTTGCGCAGCGGATGCCCATCCAGCCACAACCCATCTCTGGGAAACACATCCATACATTCTCATTCACACACATACACTATGGACAATTTAGCTTACCCAATTCACCTGTACCGCATGTCTTTGGACTGTGGGGGAAACCGGAGCACCCGGAGGAAACCCACGCAACCACGGGGAGAACATGCAAACTCCACACAGAAATGCCAACTGGCCCAACCGGGACCTGCCCCAACCGGGGATCGAACCAGCGACCTTCTTGCTGTGAGGCGAACGTGCTACTTACGCGCCACCGTGGCGCCCCCATTATAATTATTTATAATTTTATTTAATGAAACAATGTAATTTTTTACATTATACAATTTTTTAACTCAACTTAAATTTGACTGATACAATAACTACACAAGCCAATAAAATCACTACATTTTACTTACATTAATATGTCATTTTAGCAGTGTTGTCATGACAGCACAGTAATGCTATTGCAAGCAGCAAGGAACATGTATACATACAGCAGAAACGGCATGTCGCCATGCTATTTGAGCAGACTTTGCTCATACATAGATATGTATACAGGTACATGAACAGCATATCCACAGAACGGAAAACTGACCTTTTTTGTTAACTTTATGAAACTCTTTTGGTCTTTTACTCTTTTGGCTAAAAACTGAACATGCCGTTTTGGGCCAATATTTTCCATGGAATTCTGTATATCCCCAAAAAAGACACATCAAACATAAATGTAGTAATGTAACAAAGATGTAGTTAATGTATAAGGAACAAAAAGGATAAACTACAAACCAAAGCTTAACAAACCAAAGGCATTACTACTAACTAAGTAAAAAAACAACAACATTTTAAATACAAACACTAGTAATAAAGGTAATGAAATAAAAGTATTAAAAAAATCTAATTAATAAAACCTGCAGGTTTAATACATACATAAAAATATATATTTTTAAAGTAAGTTACCACATCTGAAGCGGTTTGAAGAACTTTTACAGTATGTCAACTTTTCGGACCAGAGTTTACTGCAAATTGTCAAGGCACAGAAAAGATCAGTGAGAAGATCCTTTTGTGTTCCACTTGCTCAATGAAAAAAACCCACTTAAACCAGTATAAGCTGGTCTAGCTGCTCTCCCAGCCCTTAAAAAAAGAGCCCAAAACCCCTCTAAAACTAGCCAAGAGACCAGACAGAAAGACAAGGAAACCAGCCAAAGCTTTCTAAGCAGAGATATTGAGAAAACAACACCAGAGAGGTTTAAAAAGACATGAGGATGAATAAAAGATGACAGAATTTTCATTATTTGGGTAAATTATTGTTTTATGAGTCATTATCTACACTAAATATAGCAAGACTTGTTGTTTTAGAGGTAAGAACAACAACTTAATAATGATTGTTCATTTTCAAAGGGGGAACAGAACGCTTGTTGAAATATTCAGCTATTTTAGGGATTTTTTTACAAGTAATGTTTGCTTTGCCTTGTAGCCATGATTTGACAATAATGCTTGTGGTCTTGCGATGTGAGGTAAAAATTGATAAATGATCCATGAGTGTTTGAAGTCACTGGATTATTGTACCACCAATCACCCCTTTAAATTCACGGACAATGTGTTTAAGAGCGGACAATGGCATCAATCTCGTATGAACGACCCCATCACACTACCATTATGAGATACACTGTCGTCTTTTTTTCCACTATGTAATGATCATGACTAAGCTTCTGCAACCAAATGATCCCTGTCAGGGATAATGAGAACAATAGAGAGCCACAACAAGAAAATACTGTCAATAAAATTAGCAACAGCTTCATTATGATGCTATTTGCTTTTGGTTGCATAAACAAACAATAGTCGTTCTACAGTTCAACTGACTTAAAATTGCTTTCTGCAAAACAATCACCCTCAAACAAACAATGAATTAAACACAGACATTATAGCAAACAGCGAAATGAACAGCTTATTTTTGTGCTAAATATTACAAAGAGTATGACTGGAGGGAAATCTACAACAACAACGACAATCTTTTATGCTAACATGCTAGCTAGTATGAACGTTTAAACAGTGGCTTTAAATCAACAGACCCCCGGGAGCCCAGACAAATTTTCATTTTAAGCCATGACCTAACACACCTGATTCAATTAATTAACTGTTAATTGCTCCATGTAGCATAACTGAGAAAATTTATACTGTTGGGTTTTTTTGGAGGGGGGGAAGCAATTTTCTAAATTGAGCCTCCAGGACTGGAAAGAAAGAAAAATGACTAGTGTAAATGATCTTATAGCAAACTTTGATCCTCATTTCACGAACAGAATGAAATTCCATCTGGAAAGTACGGCAACAGATATAACGCGAGCCGTCATGGTACTTTAAAGCACAAGCTATTATTGAATCCAATTTCAAAGCTCTTGGAATTCTGAAAAAATCCCACATAAAGTTTAACTTCATTTGCACATGAGAGATTTTATAAATGGAGTTAGGTGAATGTTTCTAATAGAAGTTCAGTAACAAAGTACTGTAAACTATGAACTGTATGAACAACAATTTGTAACAGATGAGTGCTGGCCAAACACAACTTTTAATTTAATCATATTTTCTGTCAAATCTGTCAATACTATCAACCAAATAATACACATTTGAAATAAATGCATTACAATATTGAGTTCATTCATTCATTTTCTTTTCGGCTTAGTCCCTTTATTAATCCGGGGTCGCCACAGCGGAATGAACCGCCAACTTATCCGGCTTTGGTTTTACGCAGCGGATGCCCTTCCAGCCACAACCCATCTCTGGGAAAACAATATTGAGTTATACCCCCAAAAAGTAACTAGTTGTTACTTTTTATGGTAAGTAATGTGTTAGGTTACTTTTGAGTTACTTTTGCATTACTTTTTATTACCTGGCTGAGGCTTGAGGCTTTTAAAAAAATAATAAAGTAGCTCTGCAATTAACAATGCACTGTACAACCGACAGCTATAATTACCTTAAAAAAAACACACATCACACATATATTTATGGATAATGTTTTCTGAGAACTTCCTGACCCCAGAGCTATACATGCCCTATATACTGTACAGATAATTGAAAACTTAAAGCAAGGTGTTTGTTACATTTGTACTATTTATGTTAACTAAAATCACTGTCCATTGAGACATTCATTCATTTTTTTTTTTTGGCTTAGACCCCTTTATTAATCCGGGGTCACCACAGCGGAATGAACCGCCAACTTATGCAGCATTTGTTTTACACAGCGGATGCCCTTCCGGCCACAACTCATCTCTGGGAAACATCCATACACATTTATTCACACTCATACACTACGGACAATTTAGCCTACCCAATTCACCTATACCACATGTCTTTGGACTTGTGGGGGAAACCGGAGCACCCGGAGGAAACCCATGCAACCACGGGGAGAACATGCAAACTCCACACAGAAATGCCAACTGACCCAGCCGGGGCTCTAACCAGCGACCTTCTTGCTGTGAGGCAAACGTGCTACTCACTACGCCACCATTAAGACAATCCACGTTTTCTTTTCTTCGATGCTTTCAAAATAATGAACACATTCCCTCATTGACTGCGTGATTCATTTTGACTACTTTAATTTAAATTCAGCAATTTATTTTTTAAAAGCTAATTAATTAAACTAAAAAGTAACTCGTATATTATAACTTATTTTAGTGCATTACCCCAACACTGCTGTCAATATTGTTACTTTACAAAGGTAAAAATGGTCAAATCCACCAATTTAAAGGAAAACGTATGATACGTTAACATAACAGACTTTACGGATTTACAGGCACGCTTTTTTATACTGTAAGATGAAAGTCATACTGTATTGCTATGGCTTGTCACATGTAATTCATGATAATGAGTAACAAATTATGAAATAATTTAAATAATAAAAATGCTGCTTTTCGATATGAAGAAACAAAGAAGACCATGTCCTTATACTACTGTGTAAAAAAGTTGCTAAAATGGACACAAAAAATTACTTTTATTCTGTCTAAGAAAAGTTCTGTCTAGAAGGAGAATGCTCTGTCTCTGTAATCTATAAAAACTCTTTCACAAGAGGTCAAAATCATGGCTCATCACTGTAAAGTATCTACTGTAAAAAGAGATGAAGCCTTTTTATGCCACACACAACTTTCTCCGAAACACAGGAAAGAAAACTGCACTCACAACCCATTTCATGGCGCCTTTAGTTTTCTATTCAAGCTTTTACTACCTTTACTAAAGACTTACGGGTGGATTTGGCAGGAGTGTTGCGATGGCTGAAATGGAAGCAAATGGAAAAACAAACAGAAATGTGAAAGAAAGAGCAGAGAGATGGAACACTTACTTTTGAAAGGAAGGCCTGATGTCCAGAGGAACAAAACAAGATGGAAAACATGATGAGAATCACACAGACAACAATAAATAAATAAATAAAAAAACACTGAACATGAAAACAGAGATGAAGAAGGTGGGAGCCAACACAACTTGCCATTTTGCGGTTCATCTTACCGAATAGAGAGAAAATCATCACGCTGACTCACATTTAACTAGAATATACTATGAGAATGGCTTGTTAAGTCTCAAAATGGCAAAATTGGGTGACCCAATTAGTTGTGAAATGAGTGCAGACAAGAAAGAGAATGTGGGGACTGTGAAAACAGAAGGATGAAGCAAAGATGAAACATGATGAGAAAAATAAGATACAAATTAATGTCAGAGAGTCTCTGACTAACATCAATGAAGCAATTCACTCCTGCCATGAGCTTTTGTACTCCCGAAAGAAGAATAAGCAAGCTGTTTTGTGTTATTTTAGCTTTTTGCCTATTTCTGTAATATTCCCTAAGCTTCTGGGTATTCAAATGGAGATCAAGCTTATTGCCGGCTGCGCAACTCCCTTTTTATGAAATGTTATTACAAAGTGCTTTTGAGATGGATCAACTGAATTGGATCAATAAATTGGATTAATAAAGCGACAAGGAAAAAGACTACTTCTGCAATTTAAACTTTAGTCACTTAATCCCTGCGAGTGCTATGGGAAATTGAATAATCAAAGCAGAGCTGTGTTTTTGCTCATCCCACATTTCTTGCAAGCTGACTTTTCTAATCTGCTTCTGAGTGGAACATTCTGAGTCAACGGCTCCGTGTGACATGCCGTAATTAAACCAGTAGATTTGTAGGAATTTTGAAAACTACGTTCCGAAATCTAAATATGGACGATGTTTTATTAATGTAGAGAGCTCTGCAATCAAGCATGGCAAACCAACCTCCGATTTATCCTCACTTCACTTTTGCAGAGCCTTTTCTCACCTGACTACAAAACAGGTATTTGTGGGATAATGTTAAAAATTCTAATAAAAATGATACTGACATACAATAAAATTCAATTCTGAAAATAAAGTCTCAATTGTGAGTCCTAACTGTGACATAACAACTTCCAGTTATATTAAAAAGTTATATTGAAATGTTATATTAAAAAATTATATTAATAGTCACAAAAATAGATATTAATTTTTAATCATTAAAATATAAATCACAATTCTAAGTAAGTATCATTAAAATGATACAGACAGTTATGATATGGAGTTATGAGAAAGTCATAATAGTGAGACTTACTGCTTTAGTTGTGTAAAATAACCCATCATATATGAGATAAAAAACAACAATTATGAGATACACTCACCGGACACTTTATTAGGTACACCTGCTCGTTAATGAGAATTTCTACTCAGCCAATCGCATGGCAGTAAGTCATGGATTTAGGCACGTAGACATGATCAAGAGGATCTGCTGCAGTTTAAACTGAGCATCATAATGGGGAAGAAAGGTTATTTAAGTGACTTTGAACATGGCATGGTTGTTGGTGCCAGATGAGCTGTCTGAGTATTTCAGAAACTGGAATTTTACTGAGATTTTCACGCACAAGCATCTCTAGAGTTTACAGAGAATGGTTCTAAAAAGAGAAAATATCCAGTGAGCGGCAGTTCTGTGGGCGCCAATGCCTTGTTGATTGCAGGGGTCAGAGGAGAATGGCCAGACTGGTTCAGCGGACAGAAAGGCAACAGTAACTCAATTAACCTCTCGTTACAAACGAGTTATGCAGAAGAGCAACTCTGAGCACAACCCGTCAAACCTTGAGGCAGATGGGCAACAGCAGCAGAAGACCACACCGGGTGCCACACCTGTCAGCTAAGAACAGGAAACTGAGGCTTTAATTCGCTCGCCAAAATTGAACTATAGAAGACTGTAAAAACGCTGAATGGTCTGACAAGTCTCAATTTCTGCTGCAACATTTGGATGGTAGGGTCACAATTTGGCATCAACAACATGAAAGCATGGATCCATTCTGCCTTGCATCAACGGTTCAGGCTGGTGGTGGTTGTTTAATGGTGTGGGGGACATTTTCTTGGCACACTTTAAGCTCATTAGCATCGTGTCACAGTCCATGTATTGTTGCTGACCATGTCCATCCCTTTATGACCACAGTGTACCCATCTTCAAAAGCCCGAATCATCTCAGAATGGCTTCTTGAACATGAGTTCATGGTACTCAAATGGCCTTCACAGTCACCAGATCTCAGTTCAATAGAGCACCTTTGGGATGTGGTGGAACGGGAGATTCACATCATGAATGTGCAGCTGACAAATTTGGAGGAACTGCGTGATCCTATCATGTCAATACGGACCAAAATATTTAAAGAATTTTCCAGTACCTTGTTGAATCTATGCCACAAAGGATTAAGGCAGTTCTGAAGGCAAAACGGGGTCCAAAATGGTACTAGTAAGGTGTACATAATAAAGTGGCTGGTGAGTATATAGTCCCAATTATGAGATTTAAAAGCATTTAGAGGGCAGTCATTTTAACTGATTTTAAGTGTTGTAATTTATAAAACTATATATACAAACATATAACTATACTACCCTGAGATTACAGTACCCTGACACTGCATACTTCATTCTAACATTGTTATTTTACTAAAATGACAAAACAAAAAAGAGTTCTGAGTATTTCTATACCTTGAATGACTACAATTAAGAGCTTAAATCCTAATAAAACTAGAAAAAGTTGCAATTATGCTAAATAAATGACCTGTTTTTTTATATGTAAGGCAGAAACAGAATATTTAGCGCAAAACCCATCCAACTAGTCTTAGTCCAACTTCAAAAATACAATCTTGTATAATCATCAGCTGCGACATATCACAGCATACTGCTATAAAAATATCTATGCAAACCATCACAGAGATTACATCTTGTTATAGCTATTACAATTTCCGAAAGCCTAATCCTGATCTAATGATGGATAGGAGGTTAAAGAGGGTTTCATCAACTACTCTACACAAGAGTGCCCAATCAACACGGAAGACACTTAACGGAGCACACGGCTCTCAGCAGACACGACACACAGCTGCTGTCTGGCACATGCTGGCACCGGGTGGACGAACGGAGCACCACGTCACTGCGTAGTGCTGCCGAGGTGAGAGGCTGCAGGGACACAACGTATGGTGGGACAGTAGTGCACAATGAAATTGAAAAAGCAAACATAAGTTCATAACACAATGAAAACTAGTCACGACACAACAGAGTCTATACCAAATATACATTTTATAAGCCAGATATATAAGCTAAATAACAATATTTATTCTCCTGACCACAAGGGGGCAGTTGATTTGCGGAAATGAGCAATTGCTCATATTTATCTTTGCAAGAAGCCTGGAAGAGATAAAAGTATATATCAAAATGATTGACTATAGTTGCCCAGTTTTTGCAGACCAACTGTGGAAAAATATTGTATGTAAATGCAAAGATGTAAGTTATAAATAACTTGTAAATATAAAAATATAAACGCAATTGTGAGCTATGAAGTTAGAGTCATGACATAAAGAGTTGGAATTATAAGAAAATACCAATTGTGTTTAACATTACATTTCTAAAAAAGTCAATATTTAAAATACACAATAACAATTTTAACCTATCAGGCCTGAAGCCAGGAAGGGTTCGGGTCGTTCGAAAGACCCACTATCTACTGACAAAGTCCAGAATATGTCGAATACAAGACAAATTTGTACTATTTTGAAGAAAATAGAGATTTTAAAACCAAGCGGAATCCTCTGTTGGCTGTCGGTTCAGTGTGACTTCAGCTAATCAGTTTGGCCAAAAAAAAAAACTTTTATTTTTCATGTGTCCAACATACAGCTGTGCAAGAAAACATACAGTACAACATGACATAAGTGACGTCACATTTCACTACTGTATTATTGTTAAATAGAGAAAACTTTTTACAAGTAACTTTTATTCTAAATCTTGGACCTTATTCTTAAAACAAAAACAAAAAAGACCAATAAAAGCAGCAAGGGTGGCCCATATTAATCTTCATTTAAACAACAATTTGGCTATTGTTGTTATCCATGAATTGAAGCTCAAAATTATCATTATCATTATCATTATCATTATCATTATTATTATTATTATTAAAATGGGCAAATTCTGACTGAACTGTGGCAAGTTTGTTATTTGAATAATAAATGACAATAGGCCACAGACTTTAACGGATTAATTTAAATTTTTTAATGACATATGATAAAATAGATTTGTATTTAAAAAATAAGTCTTTTCATATTTTATATTTTATACTTTATTGTACATTTTTAGGAAACACATCAAAAAGTGTGGTTATGATGACCATCTGACAATCTAATTCATCTAAAAATTGTGCTTAGAATGTCAGCAAAATGCAGTATTTAAACCTCATAATTAAATAGAAAATGAGCGTTTAACTGCAAAAAAGGTCTACTTGTTGAGAAAAAAGAACCACCCCTTTCACCAGGCTGGCTACCGCCCTGTCTATAGTCTCAATTGAGAGATTCAAATTCACAATTATGATAAGGGTTTCTACAGGTTTCATAAAGTCAAATTTATGACTTCTGAGGACATTTTTGAGACCATGATGAAAGAAATTTCAGACTTACACATAGCCTGATTGCGTAGCTTTACATGGACATAGGACAATTAAGACCTCTTAAAAATTATTTAAACATAATATTTAAGACATTTTAAGACTTTTTAAGACCCCACAGATACCCTGTATGATATAAAGTTTGTGAAAGTAAGATTAAGCATTACAGTTACGTAAAATAAATCACCATTACATAAAAAAAAACTTTTTTATCTGATTTGAATTACACTTAAAACAATTCTTCAAACAAAATACATTTCATAATAATCAACAAAATGACTTATACAGTACTCTTACCATATACACTTAAAATAACACATAAATTTAGCTGGTTCGAAATGGAGCATAAGCTTAAGATATAGAGATACTGTATAGTTATTAAGAGTTATGAGATATAGTTTAAATAATTAGGTACAAAGTTGCTTGGCTTGATTGTGTTGTGGCGACATCTTATTGAGTTTGAATCTGGTGTTTCCATTGTGTTGTGGACTTGTGTTTGCTTTTAAATAGCGTTGTAACATGCACAACTGGCCTACCATACAATGGGCTTCAGGACATTGTTTATAACACACGGACACACATAAATGTACACGCACACACATACGCGCATCCACATAAAAATACAAAAGCACACGCAGAGGACAAGCAATGCATCTCGTGGGAGTTGAGATCCAGCAGGGTCCAGGGTAGGGATGCATTGTGGATAGTGAGGTCTGCTGTTGCACTGAGGAGGAGTGAGGTTGTTGATGGGTAAAGAAAGAGGGTTTGAGAGATTGAAGGAAAGAAAGAGAGAGGTACTTACGAACAGGCTGGGTTTTAAAGCTCTCTGGGGCGCTGCTCTCTCCTTCACCCTTGCCGTTGATGGCCGATATCTTGACCTCATATGTGGTCTCTGGCTTCAGCCCCACAATGGTGATCAAGTTGAGACCTGTTTTAGGCAGATTTATAGATATGGTTGAAATATGTGATGTCAAAATATGGATAAGAGTCATAAAATATGTCTCGTTTTAACAAATATATGTTGTTAGACATGACATACATATTTGACTCGTGCATTTCAATGAATATGATTGAATAAATAAATAAAAAC
>CAIGQQ010008883.1:580908-601263 GCA_903798035.1 Danio albolineatus
CCACTGCACCACAGTGACGCCTATGTACCTTAAAATTTCACTAAAATAAAATGTAAAAAATATATTATATTCAACATCAATCATACATCAGTGAGCAGAAATGTGCTATTTGTGGTACCGTGGTATCCTCTGTTTACCTGTTTTATTTTTATTTTTAATTACACATTTAAATCTCATGATAAGACAATATGTTTCAATTGCAAGTTCATTCATTCATTCATTCATTCATTCATTTTTCTTCAGTTTAGTCTGTTTCAGAGGTCACCACAGCGGAATGAACAGCCAACTATTACGTATATGTTTTACGCAGCGGATGCCCATCCAGCCGCAACCCAGTACTGAGAAACACCCAGGCACTAGGAACAATTTAGTTTATTCAGTTCACCTTGCGCATGTCTATGGACTGTGAGGGAAACCGGAGCACCCGGAGGAAACCCACGCCAACACGGGCAGAACATGCAAAATCCACACAGAAATGCCAACTGGCCCAGCCTGGACTCGTACCAGCAACCTTCTTGCTGTGAGGAGACAGTGCTAAGCTAAGCCACCGGGCTGCCCCATTGCAAGTTTGTTACTCATAATTATTATAATGTGACTGTTTCCAGCTAATGTGACTTCTTACTCATACTTTTTATTTCACTCTTTTTATTTTGTCTTATAATTTTGTTACTCATAACTGTAACTACCTCTCGGTTTGGGGTTTATATGCCAGAATCATGACTTTATTTCATAATGACTGTTTGCAATTGTGACGATTACTCATAATGTGACTACATCAGTATATATACAGTATCAACGTTGTAAATGTTAAACATACTTGAGACTTTATTCTGCAATGCCACTATATATCACAGTTGTGACTTTACAAATAATTATGATTCATATCCCATAATGTAGCTTTATATTTTCTAACTGACAATAATTGTGACTATTTATACTTGTGTATTGTGATACATAACAGTTTTGCAAGTGCTACTCACAACTGTGACTTTATATCTCAGAATGTCACTTTTTATCTTGCATTATTTAGTTATTATTGTGTTATTATTGTATTATTTATTATTGTGACTTTATATATCTTTATGTGGCTTTATATCACACCACTGTGCTTGTTACTTATGCTATTTATGTCACACAATCCTCACAAAATCTCACAAACCTCACAACTTTGTTACTTAAAATTATGGCTTTATATCTCATACCTGAGACTTTTATTATTTACATAAAAGTCTTATAATTACTTTGACTTTACATCTTATAATGTCGCTTTATATCTGACAACTTTGTAACATATTTAAAATCTTGTTGCTTATAATAGTGACTTCATATTGCTTTGTTACTCACAACTATGACTTCTTGTTTTGCACAATCGTCACTATAATTGCAACTTTGTTACTCATAATTTCAATGTTATATTTCATAATGTGATTTCACATCTCTAAACTGCGTGTTTCACATACTCGTGTCTACTTAGTTCATTTCGATTATTTATTATTAGATTAGTTATGTGCCTGTCTCACAACTGGGACACTGCTACTCATAATTATGGCGTTATATCTCAGAATTATCAATTTATAATTACAGTACATTGTGATTTCATTTTTTCATAATGTATTTCTTATTTATAATGTTCTCACTTTCAATGACAAATTTACTTATATTATATTATATTATATTATATTATATTATATTATATTATATTACATGATATTATATTATATTATATTATATTATATTATATTATATTATATTATATTATATTATATTACTTATATAATTTTTTTTTGCTCAGAGGCACAAAAAAAGGCAACCCTCATGTTTCTTAAGGCAAACCATAAAATGCCCATCTGCAGTAGTCAACATTATGAAGAAGTGTACAAAAACACACTCCTCTGACTGGCTGTGGTTTTATTTCACACTATTTTTGCTTTCGGCACAGACAGAATAAATTGCATGTTGCTGGAATCCTGCCACATCACGACCACTTTAGTACAATGTTTTTAAAAAGCCCTTGCGCTAAAACAATGTAACTCGGTTAAAATCCCCATTCTAATACAATCATCGGAGAATCAGTGGTCATTTCGGTATGAAACAACACAATGAAAACACAAGCTTGACCTTCGCACAACTGAAGAAAAGCTTTTATAGCCTCCCAAAAGCCTCATTTATCTTGTTTTCTCTCTTCATTGCTTCCAGTTCTGAATAAATGTTATTACAGAATGCATGTGTGTGTGTGTGTGTGTTGGATGCTTACCATCCTCAAGCTCATACTCTCGGTCAGTCCAGTCTTGGCCTGCTATCCTCCATTCAGCTTTATACTTGAGAACAGGCACTCCTCCACTGGAAGCAGGCTCCTCAAACTCTATCATTGCTGTGCTGGAATACGGCTCTACGCGCTCGATAGAGGGGGCCGAAGGCACATCTACAAAACACACACACACGCACTGAAATATAGACAGCAAACTGCTCTGTGCACACAAGCAGGGCGCCACGAAAATGTGAGTGAGGCAATAGACAAACTGAAACAATGAAAAATTGTTATGGGCTTGGGGAACAGTTCACCGAGGGAACTGTTATTGCAGTGGCCAGCACAGTTTTTCCCTGAAGCACAAGTAAAATATCTTTCAGACAAACCAAGATATTGTTTAAAGTGGTCATATCAGGAGGAATCAAATTTTCCTTGAACTTCAGAGATAAAAGAGTTTGATGTGCTGTGAAAATATACTGTAACTTTTGGGGAAAAGAAAATAACATCTATAGGAACGAAGCCATCAAAAAATGTCTTGTTTTGAACTTCTGCAACCTTCAGACATAAGATACAGATAGATATAAAAGAGAAAATGAGTGTTTTCAAAGTAAGTCTTCAAATAGACGCAATTGTGTTTAAAGGTGTTGAATTTACACAAATGTCACACATAGTTTCAAATGGTCTCTTAATGTTTAGGTGTATGTGAAGAAGTTTGTCAAAGGTCAAAGCTGGTCTTACCATGTGCAGTACTGACATGTTGCTTCAGAGGGATCTTAAAGTCCACATGAATCAGAAGCTATGGACAATTTTTTTATTATTATTATTATTTTATTATTATTGTGACGTAGTTCCTAGAGTAAAGGAATATAAAATGAGAAAACAGTGGGCATGGCTTGTTTTTTTCTACTGCGAGCTGAGTGGATGTAGTAAAGTAGACATTTCATTTAGAAAAATTGGGAAAAGAGTTTGGGAAGGGTTGTTACAACCTAATAGACACCTCATTCCCACCATTTCACAGTTGGAGGTGGGTGGTTAAGTATGTTGGCCATGCCCAATACCTCAGACAGACATAATCTGATAATTAAATTGAAAACAAACAAGAAGTGCATTTTCAGATTTCAATTTTAGATTTCAAGGGAAAACTATTTTTTTTTTCTTAATGACAAGCACAGATTGTTCACCACAAAACTAACAATATCAGTATGGTTAGTTTTGATTTCACGTGTACTTTAAAGTTAGTAACATAAATCTGATAACTCTTTGTGATTGCATTAAGATCTTAACAGTTAGAGAGTACAAATTAAGTGTGGATTATTTCATAATCATGTCAGAATGCAATGCAGGTTTTACCAAGAAATGGTTCATGAAGACTGATGAATAAAATATACAGAATGCAAAAAGCAAACATACAGCACATTTTTTCTTTTCTTTTCTTGTGTTCAAAACTGTTTTTATAAACTTTAGAAGCCTGTTCTGTTTGTCTGGCAAAATTATAAGAGTGAAAACAAGGTTTTTGGTATAAAAAGACAAAGAAATACACACACATATATACAGTTGAAGTCAGAATTATTAGCCCACCTTTGATTTTTTTTCCCCTTTTTTAAATATTTCCCAAATGAGCAGAGCAAGGAAATTTTCATAGTATGTCTGATAATATTTTTTTCTTCTGAAGAAAATCTTATTTGTTTAATTTCGGCAACAATGAAAGCAGTTTAAATTTATTTAAAGATCATTTTAAGGTCAAAATTATTAGTCCCTTTAAGCTAATTTGTTTTTTGATAGTCTACAGAACAAACCATCATTATACAATAACTTGCCTAATCACCCTAACCTGCCTAGTTAACCTAATTAACCTAGTTAAGCCTTTAAATGTCACTGTCGCTGTATAAAAGTGTCTTGAAAAATATGTAGTAAAGTACTATTTACTGTCATCATGGCAAAGCTAAAATAAATCAGTTATTAGAAATGAGTTATTAAAACTATTATGTTTAAAATATATATTCCAAATATTAGACCTTCACTTAAAGAAAATAGATACAAAAATGTTTGTATTCGAAGGTATAAACTTATAGCTAAAAAGTATAAACTTGTATCTTTATTTAAAGGCACTGGCAAGTGACAGCTTTTTCATACCATTATTTCTGAGAATGTTTAAAAGTAACTTCCTTCCCTCACAGGAGCATATTTACTCAGTAAATCCAGCTTTTAGAGAAATGTGACTTTATTGCACAATAAAATGTGCGGTTGTGGGGGTGTGGTGCCAGTGAGGTAGAATAGAGGCGTCATTCCTGCACTGCCTCAATGCATTGAGACTAAATAATCACCTCACTGCCTTCCACACCATTTCCCATCTGCCCCACTTTACAGAGCACCAAAAATATCAGAGGCAGCGTCGCATTTAACCATCGAATCTGCAGTCGGAAACTTATACCCTGCTGTTTTTATTACCCAAGAGTCTCAGCCTAAAAAATATGAGCGCAGGCTCTGATCTGAAGCTAAAACATCTCTGTCTGGGGGAGATTTACCTTTCGAGTACCTTGTGGATTATGAAATGGTACCAAGGGAGATTTTAGAAGCGCGATAGAACAGCGTTCACGAGAAATGAATCATGAACAGCTAATTAGAATCGAAGAAATGATCATTTGTGTTTGATATTGATTTTAAAATGTGTTACAGTTGTTCATCATCTTTTTTTCGGAATATTCACAAACCTGCTTGAACCAAAATGAATTCCTTTGACTCTGTGCCGATGATGTTGGTAGCTGTGCAGTTGTAACTGCCAAAGTCGTTTTGGGACTCTGGAGTGACCTGAAAGAAAAAAAAAAGTCACGTCAAGGCATCACCTCTACGCCTTTACTAGCATGACATAGACATGAGCATGAACTGGTTAAGGGAAGCTCAACGCCTTTGCAGTGGAAGTGACCTGCTACTCTGCCCTGCTGCCATTTTCCTCACTCGATAATTATTGAGTGATGAAAAAGAGAGAGAAAGAGAGAGAGAGTCTCTATTAGCTCCAATAGCTTTGTAAACTGTGCCATGGAAACAGGAACAGTAACAGAAAACATTTCTGGCTTCTCAAAATGATACAACACAAACAAACAAACAAACAAACAAAAACAAAAAAACAAAACAGATGTGTTGTGCACCTCATTTCTAAAAGAGATAGTTCACCAAAAACTAATTTTGTAATTGTTTACTCAGCCTTTACTTATTTCAAACCTATATGAGTTTATTTTTAACTTGTTGAACAAAAAAATAAGAAACTTTGAAGAAAACTGTAAATGCATAAACATTAACTTCCATAGTATTTCATTACAGACTTCTGTAGTCAATTAATACAGGGTTTTAGCTTTCTTCAAAATGTATTATTTCATGTTCAGCAGATTAAAGAAACTTGGATCAACTTAGAAACTTTCAAATCTAGACTGGATATTATAATCATTTTAAGCCAAACAATGGGAAACTGAAACATAGAAATGTATGTGCTATGTAATTAGTTAAAATAAATAATGATTAGTTGAAGCTGCTTGAATTGTTTTACATTGAAGGCCTTGTAACCCTGACTAAAATGGCATATCTTTTAGATTAGGTAAGATGTGCTTTATTTACATTTAGATGTGATTTATTTATTCAATAATTACACTTTGAGATACATAGTTACTGTGACTGATTCAAATGCAAATTGCAGACTTTGTGCTTATATTCTGTTATACTGAAGCCTCATGATGCTGGGATCTGACCTCAAAAAGTCTCTACACACTTCAAATGCCTTCAAATGAACAAAAACTTAACAAATATATTATTTAGGTGCACCACATTAAACTTTTCAATCAGCGCTTTACACGTTTCCCGCATAAAACAAACAGACACTGCTCTACACGGACACTCATAATGCAATGTTACACAAGAAACCTAATATTTGTAATTAATGTTATCGGCCATGCAATGCTCAAAAAAATAAATCAAAAAGTCAAGCGACCGAAGAACCGAAATGACACGAATTACTCTGCCACACAATAAAAACAATTTATTCCCAGCGCTTGTAGACTGATAAGGGTGGGCAGATGTGTTTACTAGCTCTATTTTGTACATAAATGAAGAACATAGGTTATATTCCAAAATAAACAACAATTATTGTGCTCCCACAATGCAATATCACCAAACACTGCTGCTATGATTTAATATCAAATGCTGAAGTGAACAGGAAAATGAGCTTAGAAACCAATTATTAGCGTCAAACACGTCTTTAGTGTTGAAGCTTTAATGAGAGGGCATCTGAAGACTCGAGCGGGGATGCCGTACCTCCAGGAAGCTGACTGTGGGAGTGTTGTAGATCTTAACGTTGGTGGTATTAGCGCTCGGCAGCTGCTGGCCGTCCCGAAACCACAAAACGGAGGCACCCGGGTGAGCGAGGGCCTCGCAGGTGATATTAGCCGGATTACCCTCCCAGGTGAACACTGCCTGAGGGCCTTGGATCTTTGGAGCATCTGCAATTATACACAGTGTCAGCAAAGTGCACCCAACACAAGGACTGTTATAGAGGAAGACCTGAGGGCAAAAAAAATGATGGCTTCCAGCTGGCATACATTTACCATCATGCCCTCAGCTACCTCGCAATTTACGATATCGGCACAGTAAAACCTGATACATTCAGATTACTCAAAATATTTACTGCCTGAAGAGATTTGAGTAAACTAAAGTTTAATAAATAAAACTTTTTTTTGTACTACAGTAAGTATATACTGAGTTTTAGGGTGGTGCTTTGTTTGCATTAACTAGCAATGGCAGTTTTATAAACACTGGGCAAGGTCACATAACATCAGTAAACGGAGCTTCGGTACATCATAATGTCTTGGAAATGTTTTGTTAATTCATATGTTCTCCACTAGGGGGGTGATCTGTGTAATGTCATTAAAGTCCATATGTATCTCGCAGGTTCACCCTGATTGCCCCCCAGCAGTGACTCACTGAACAGATTTCATTGGGTTTACTTTCTCTCAGATCAGTTTTACTTGTTTGCAGATGTTTTAGCGAGACATTTATGAAGTGAAAATGAATAATATTCCTTAATGATGTCATCTTGATCTGTTTATAAGCTTTGAAAATGGATAAAATAACACATATTTTGTAGACACTTAATTATATATTTTATATAATTTGACATTAAAGATAGGCTAAGTGCATTTGTAGTTTATACATTAAATTTAAGATTTGCAGTGTAGGTTTTTGTTGCATTTACACAGTTTTAAACCACTAGGAGTCTTATAGCGTTTTGAAAGCATCAAAGTAGTAAACCATTTTACAAAGCAATTAGTTCAGTAGATTCGAAGCTTTGAAAAGCTTTCTCTCTGCCATATAGCATAAAGGTCACAATGACTCAAATCTTTATGATGAAGTGTTACTTAGCAATAACATATGTTCATGTAACTCATCAATTTTTATACATTTGCATGATCATATTTGTGAATGTTTCACTCTATACTAAAGTCTTTGTTTTTCTTTTAGCCCACCCTCAACCAAACCACAGGCTCTATGCTTCACCACAATAGCAACCTTATACATTTGAACAAAATAGTATATAACAAATTTCAACATAACAAATATAACTACTGTATATCCTACCACCGAACACAATTACTAGACAAATGCAAGTCTAAATCTTGTGCAAAAACACCCAGAATAACAATTAAATTTCAACACTACAATGCAGTCTGATGCAAAGCATGCTGGGAATGAGACATCTGCTTCTTTTAATTTCTTTTAATACGTCAAATTAACTTTAATACAGTTCAATTTTTGGGCTTATATAACTAGATTTTTTTAGCACAATGACCTATTTACATATTTAAGTGGAATGATCTCATTGCATTTATTCAAATGCACTGTTCGGTTTTAACTGTAGCATGAAGTCTATCATCTGATGTTCACCTTGGCTAACTAGACTTTCTAATCCTGAATTGATACGTGCAGTTGAGTCATCACATTTCCCATAAAGCTGTTGTGATAAGACACATATCCACTCCAATCTTATCTCTATCTCTGCAGGACCACAGCCTGCAACACCGCTGCTTAGATAATCTGCCCGTCCCAAAACATAATGTCTGCCTTTGGATGAAACAGGCAATGAAATCTTATCACAACTTTGGCTGGAATGAAAATTGGGAAATGGGAGACTCAAAATGATTTCAGGGGAAACGTGTTCACAGTGTGTCGGTGTAAGTAAACTTTGCATAAATATGCTTACTGATCCAAAATGGCTGTCAGCCCGAGACTCCATTTTTACAGTGAAGCTAAGCTGTATTTCACATAATCTCCTTTTGAAAAAGAAGTGCTGCTTGTTTTTCAAATATTTAAAGTACACCTTTTAGAAACTTTACTAGCAGATAATATAATATTTCTGACGTTAAAAGCCACTTAAATGTACTCAAAGTGCGTACATTTAAGACGTAGGATGCATGTTTAGCACATAGACCATTGAAACAAGTCTCCTCTTGGCTTATATTGCTTATATTTATAAATCCTTTATTAATTTGTACAAACTTTCCACATCCCACTTCATCTGCCATAAAGGTTTCACACTCTTGTTTAACTGGAGGCAATACATGCTTTGTATATATTTGTGGCAGTATATACATTTACAAAAATGTGTCAATTTGCCACAGGAGACCTTTATTCCTTATGTTTGATTCAGTCATATAAACCTAGGATGTCTTGAGAGTCAGCAAATCTACTCATTTTAATTTGGGTGAACTATATATATATAGTAGCACATTCGCCTCACAGCAAGAAGGTCGCAGGTTCGAGCCTCGGCTGGGACAGTTGGCATTTCTGAGTGGAGTTTGCATGTTCTCCCTGTGGTTGCGTGGGTTTCCTCTGGGTGCTCCGGTTTCCTCCACAGTCCAAAGATATGCAGTACAGGTGAATTGGATAAGCTAAATTGTCCGTAGTGTATGTGTGTGAATGAGAATGTATGGATGTTTGGGTTGTGGCTAGAAGGGCATCTGTTATTGGGGGATAAGCTAATAATACTAAAATGTACAAATGAGATTGTATCATTTTATTTAAATTTGTCACTAAATCAAGCTACAAATTGTCATGAGATATTGTTGGCCTAGCCTGTAACACATTATGTACAGTAGTGTTTGCATTTGAATGTAAACTTAATTACACGTATAACATGGAAATTTGATTGTTTTGATGAAGAAACTTCAAATTAATAATAATGTAAAGCTATTTAAAATGTTTTGCTCATCAACAAGATTGTCAGTTAAAAATCATTAAGCACAATAAATAACTAGCATAAAGATGATCATAAACCGGCTTTTAATGATTACTACTACTCTGTCCTTTATAATTAGTAATAGTCATTTTTTAAATTTGATTCTACCATGTTTGCATAGTGATGTAAAGATTAAATATTGCATTTAAATTAAGTAAATTCAGTCATTAATTTTCTTTATAGCTTAATCCCTTTATTGATCTGGAATCGCCACAGCAGAATGAACTGCCAACTTATCCAGCATATGTTTTTACGCAGCGGATGCCCTTCCAGCTGCAACCCATCACTGAGAAACACATACTTCGAGGCTCGAACCAGTAACCTTCTTACTGTGAGGTGAGAGCGCTACCCACTGTGCCACCGTGCTACCTAAATTAAGTACAAATACATTTAATTTAACCAGACTACACTATCTACTGAAAACACGCTAGTCTGTTTAAGATACCCTTCAATAGATTGATAGATTACACTTGAAAGAATAGATTTTATTATATAATGGTGTAAATTAAATCAGCATTAAGGTACACTATAGTTCATATTAAATGTCTGTAAGCCTACTTTGAAGTGCACTGTAATCATAGTACAAGACTGTACACATAAGGGAAATACACATAAGTGGATTAAAAAATGACTCCTAAGTTCAACTAATTGCATTTAATCTACTTTTAAACTGAAACTCATTTAAAAATCTATTTCAATTAATGCGCATTTAGGTGTTCGAAAACATTACATTTAATTCACTGTTAAGTATGATATGGTTTTATTTGAATTTGTTTTCAATGTGTAATCTATTTTTTTTATGTATAATATTTAAATAACCTTCATGTAATAAAACAGTCATGCTTTTCCTATGCAAGCAGAGAGAGAGACAGAGAGAGAGAGAGAGAGAGAGAGAGAGAGACTTGACTTGACTTTAAGGTCTCTTTATTACAAAAAACAGTTAACTAGTTGAAATATACATGTAATGTTAAGAGAACAAGCAGATATATACATATATGTATATACATGTATGTATATCTATACACACATACATCTTTTTTTTTAAAACGCTGTTAATTAAAAATAAATATTTAGAACATTTTCAGAGTCAGCATGACAAATGCATTGATTTACACCCCATTTGTAATTAAACATGGCCAAATCATTTACCATTTTATAAAAACCATACTCCACATTAATGCGAGATTTTACTAGTCCTTTTAATATTAAAAAAGCATCAGTAGAGCCCTTACTATTTAATTTACTTTTTCTTGACAGCCAAATTGCCATCTTCGCTTGCCCTAATAAAAAATTTAATAGAATGTGATACTCTTTTCTGTTTTTGTTATATTTAGGTCCATAAATAAACAATGCAGGTGTAAAGACCTCTCCAAGTTTTTGGCACCACTCCTCCAATTGATAAAAAAGTGATTGTAGCCTTTCACAATGGAGAAATAAATGAAAAACAGTTTCTGGTTCTCCACAAAAAGGACAGCCTTCCTCTACCTGAGGATCAAGGTGTGCTCTATGACAGTTTGTAGCAACAATCCCATGTACAATCCTCCACTGCAGGTCTCCAGTTCTTTTTTCAATTGGAGGTTTATACAAACATCTCCAACAGCCTTTTGGGGAGGCATTCGTTCCAAGTGTCTCTTTCCATTTGGTCTCTTTCACACTCTGGAGTTGAGACAGGTTTAAAAGACTTCACACACATCGCATAAATTGCTTTCTTTCCAGCAGTGCGAAAAGATCTTGGTTCTGGTGTCTTAAATGATAATAAACTGTTTTCTGTTTCTGACCAAGTTCTTGTGTTGGCTGATAAAATCAGCTCTGGGAATGCAGGAATTGTGTACTCTCTATTGCTGGTTGCTAATAAGTTGTAATCTGCTGGCAAAGACTCGATTATCTGAGTCAACAATTGTCCTGTTACCCGAACAGATCTCATTCCCAGTTTGGATGCTAGATCCTCAGCAGTGATCCAGCCTTCCTCAGAAACAAAGTGTCCCATTTTTAGAATATTTGCAGTCCTCAAGGCCTTTCTAAGAGAATGTGATTTAAGAATGTCCAGATCAAGAGCAGAATTGTAAAGTAGAGGTTCTTCTCTTGACCATAGCCTTTTCACACCATTGTGCTCCCTAGAGAACTGAAAAAGAGTCCATGACCTCAACATTGACCTATGAAAAGATGTCAGTCCAGTCAGGTCTAATTTATCAGTATCCATTAAAAACAAGTGACGGTCTAGTCCCATTTGTCCTGCTCTTCTCAGGAGAGCACAAGTTACTCCAGCCCAGCTTACGTTTTCTCCATACAATAGTCTTTGAGTTGTCTGTAGTCGAAAAAGCTTTTACTCTGGACATGATGTCCACCAAACCTTGTCCTCCTTCCTGTAGGGGTAAGTACAGAGTAGCTGCCTTGAGCCAGTGTTGTCCCGTCCAAAAGAAGTCCACCAGAAGCTTTTGAATTTTCTTCACCATATCTTCTGGAGGCTCCAGTATCATCATTTTGTGCCACAGTGAAGATGCGACTAAGTTATTGCAAACTAATACTCTCCCTCTGTAGGACAACTGGGGTGTTATCCACTTCCAGTGACACAAACGAGCACACACTTTTTCTACTAGACCCTCCCAATTATTTTTCTTATATTCGTCAGTACCTAAAAATACTCCTAAATATTTAAAACCCTCTCTTCCCCACCTTAAACAACAAGGTAGCAAAGGACTACTAAAATCTCGTCCACACCATAAGGCCTCACTTTTTTTCCAATTAATATTTGCCGACGATGCCTTACTGTAGCACTCCAAAACCTCTTTTAAAACCTGAAAATCATCATTATTTCTGATTAAAACCGTGACATCATCTGCGTAAGCAGAGAGTTTAACAGTGGATTTAAAGTCTGATGTTTTAATCTCTAGTCCTATAAGTTTTTCCCTTAGTTTACAGAGCAACGGCTCGATGGCAAGACTGTAGAGTTGGCCAGAGAGAGGACACCCCTGTCTTATTCCTCTTTTAACCTTTACTGGAACACTTAAACCACCAGCAACCTTAATCATACATGTTGCTCCTGTATACAACAGTTGTATCATTGAAATAAACTTATCTCCAAATCCGAAAGCCTTTAAGGTATCAAAAAGAAAAGTGTGGTCAACTCTGTCAAATGCTTTTTCTTGATCTAATGACAGAAAACCCAGATCTAGCTTATTGTAAGAAACAAAATCAAAAACATCCCGAATTAAATGCAAGTTATCTGTAATAGATCTTTTCATAATACAATAAGACTGATCTTTATGTATTATAGTATGTAATGCAAGATTTAGTCTATTTGACAAACATTTTGAAAAAATTTTGTAATCAGCACTTAAAATGGCAACAGGTCTCCAATTTTTTAAAAGAGTTAAGTCACCTTTTTTTGGAAGCAATGTTAAAACTGCTCTCTGGCAGCTCAAAGGTAGAATACATTCACTAACACATTCTTGTAATACTTCGAACACATCTTTTCCTAATTCTGTCCAGAATGCCTTATAAAATTCAGCTGGCAGTCCATCCAATCCTGGTGTCCGTCCTGTGGAAAGCCCCATTACTGAAGCAGTGACTTCCTCAAATGTGAGATCAGCCTCAAGTGGAAGTTTAAGTTCTGGAGTTAAAACCGGAAGATCATCCAAAAGAAATCTCTTGCACTCATCATCAGAAGGTTCAGAGGTATATAAATCAGAATAAAAATCAACAGCAAGTCTGCGCATTTTTTCTGGGTTTGAAATGTTATGTCCATCACTATCTTTCAAAAAATTCATCAGTTTTTCTTGTCCTGCTTTTCGTTCCAAATTAAAAAAGAAAGAAGAGGGTCCATCCATGTCTCTCATTTTTAAAAAACGACTCCTTATCAGGGCTCCTTTAACCTTTTCATTTAAAAAAGAGCTCAACTTATTCTTCTTCTCAGTCCACTTATCTTGAAGAGTCGGGGTATCTTTTTCATACATGCTCTTTTCAATGTCAATAATTTCATTTTCCAAACACTCCAAAGTTTTCTTTAAAATCAATGAGGAATGTGATGTATATTGCTGACAAAAACTCCGGATTTGAACTTTTCCCACTTCCCACCATTCAGTAATGTTTCCAAAACGAGATTTTTCATTTTTCCAGGTCTCCCAAAAAACTTTAAAATTCTTGCAAAAAATTTTATCTTCAAGAAGTTTAACATTAAAATGCCAGTAATAGCTCTTATGTTTTCTTTCTACCAGAATACACTCAACTGTTATTAATTTATGATCTGAAAAACATATTGGGACCATTGATGCATTAGCAACCTTATTTCTTCCATTTTGTGATATGTAAAATCTGTCTAATCGAGCCCCAGACACCTTTCCATTACAAATTTTTACCCAAGTATATTGTTTTTCTAATGGATTATATTCCCTCCAGACATCCGAGAAGCAAAAATTTTCCATAATATTTGCTAGGAACACTGCTGATTGTAAATGAGGTTCCTCTCCATTTCTGTCCTTAATAAAATCTAAGGTGCAATTCCAATCTCCCCCTAATATAGCAATGTCACCCTCATGTTGTTGTTTTAATATTTGCTGTAATTTAGTGAAAAGTTGTATTCTATTTGCTCCGACATTAGGGGCATAAACATTTACAAATATGAAGAAAAGACCCATTATTTCAGCTCTTACAACTAATAGCCTCCCGGGAACTTCTTCCTTTTTTGACAGAATTTTTACTTTTAAAGCAGGGGAAAAAAGTACAGCCACCCCAGCACTTAAATTTGTTCCATGGCTAAGGATTTTCTCCCCTTTCCACCATAATCCCCAGTCAACCTCATTATCTAAACAACTATGAGTTTCTTGTAGCATCACCACACTCAATTCTTTCCCCTTTATCACTTCCGAAAGATGACCCCATTTTTCCCAATCCCTCATTCCATTCACATTAACTGATCCCACTCTCAAGACTTCCATGCGTAAGGAAAAAAAAGAGAGGAAAGAACAGATAGCAAAGAAAAGAAACCCCTTCATTTAATATTTAGTTTTTCCCCTCATTTTCCTTGTTTTCTTCCCACTTCTTAGATTAGTGATATGTTTTCTTAATCGAAACCGTTTTTGTTGTGACAACTCTTCAAAACTACTCACTTTTCTGGCCCGCATTACAGAGGATATAAATTTTTCAGTATCAGGGAAATAGTCACTAACTTCAATACCCACTTTTCCTTTAGTTTTGTCTAAGAAGGAGTTAATTTGTTCAACAGTATACAAGCCATTATCATTTTCCGTTGCAGCATCTGACCACTGTTCATCATCTCTTGTACTATCATCCATACACTGTGACAATCCATCCAACTCATCAGTCATCCCATCCTCTACACTTTCAGCTTGTGAGATTTCACATTCTTCTGCCATACAATCAGCTGTCTCATTATTCTCAATAGCCTCAATAACATTAGCAGACATCTCTAAAGTACTGCTACAACCAGGTTGTTCCACGCTGGAATCTATAACTGAAGTTTCACTCACCTCTTGTTGTTCTTCCTTCTTTTGCTCACTGCCTTCCTGTGTCTGTTTATCTCCTGTTTGTATGTCCGTGTTATTTGTCCCAATATTTGAGTCAGTTGTTTGTTTTCCGTCCTTATGTGGGCACGCGAAACGTTTGTGGCCTAAATTTCCGCACTCAAAACACTTCATACTTTCAGTACTAGCGAAAACCATGTAGGAATTTTCTCCGTGATTTACGCGAAAAGACGCCTCTAATGTACGCTCTGGAGAATTTAAAAACATATAAACTTGACGTCTGAACGAGAGAACATGTTTCAAAGCGGCATTCTTACACCCAAGTGGGATCGTTCTAACGGGACCTGCGATTTTTCCAAATCTTTGTAACTCTTTCGTAATCACTTCATCTGTGATAAAAGGCGGAACATTTGAGATCGTAATTTTGGTTGCTGGAGTAGACAGCGGGCTAACCATTATAAACGATTCTTTCACCCATATTCCACTCACAGTCAGCTGATTCACTAAGGATTCCGATTTAAGGAACACAACAACAGCTTTGTTCATGCGGGAGGCCGAGAGAATGTTCTCAAAGCCTACCTGTTCTCCGAAAATCAATAGCAGCTCCTCCACTGTCACGCCCGGCTCAGGTACACACCTGCACCCGTTTCGGAGTGACAGTGAGGGCGTCCCTTTCTCAGGTTCTGCCGCCATTGCGGCGTTTAAGGTTGCGTAACCGTTATTCGAACAAATAATAATAATATTGATCTGCAAAGAAAACGGGGGAAAAAATAAATAATCAAAGAAAAGAAAAAGAAAGTTAGGGAAAACCCCACAGCCACGCTCTCCAAAAAACGCTCAGCTCCCGTTCACCCAAACGTACACCACGTGAGAGAGAGAGAGAGAGAGAGAGAGAGAGAGTAATTTTTTTATTACTGTTTTATTCTACAATGTTGATTGTTAAATGTACAGTGTTTTCTGATCTATTATTATTTTTATTGATATAAATGAATAATATGATATATATGAATGATATGATATATTGAATAATAATATGATATATTGAATAATAATATGATATATGTGAATGATATGACTTATATAATAATAATATGATATATTGAATAATAATATGACATATTGAATATTAATATGATATATTGAATAATAATATGATATATTGAATAATAATATGATATATGTGAATGATATGACTTATATAGTAATAATATGATATATTGAATAATAATATGGTATATTGAATAATAATATGATATATTGAATAATAATATGATATATTCAATAATAATATATGTATATATCTTTAATTTTTTTTCCCTACTATTTTATTACATATGCATGTTCTTTTAATTTTTGGAAACTTTACAACTGCTTTGACAATACATTTGTAATAATTGTCATGCCAATAAATCAACTATTGAATTGAATTGAATTGAATTGAATTGAATTGAGAGAGAGAGAGAAAGAGAGAGAGAGAGAGAGAGAGAGAGAGAGAGAGAGAGAGAGAGAGAGAGAGAGAGCAAAAGTGTCTGACTATGGGAGTGAACAATCTCATCTAGGATCATTTGAAGCAGACAAAGCACCTTTTCTTATCACTAATTACTGCGAAACGCTGCGTGCACTCAACCAAGAAGCTGATTACTCACAAGCCAGGCTGTGGCAAACTGCATTTCCACACAATTTCTATCAATTGCACATTGTGATGCTATCTCAGGAATGGGAGAAGACTTTTTGGGGCAAGAAAAATTAATCCAATTAGACTTTCATTACACTTCAAGCTTCACTCCCTCCCACTTCTCTGAATTAGATTGTGGGAAATGTGCAAGCAGATGAAAATAACTTTAAAGCCAGCTTTACTGTAATTCTCTACCTGGCAAACGGCACAAAAAACATGCACTCAGCCAACTGCAGTAAACATAATCTGATCAAATAAAAGCGTTTGTTCTCAAAATTGAGTTTTAAGAATGCGAAGATGCCAGTGTTTCATTTCATACGAAGAGCTCTGACTGTAGGAAATCATCTTGAAAGCTGTAAAATGTATATGGCTCTGTGATTTGAACAGTGGTTTTGCTGGAAAGAGAGTTTATTTGTTTGAAACAGACATATAAAAAGACCATAAACCATCTATTCCTTCAAAATAAACAAATAAATAAATCAGTTTCTTGAAGAAATTAAGCATGAAAAGACTGATTGTTCCATGTAATGAAAAGTTAGTAAATCCCATCTGTCAAAACTGATCATAGATGTCCTCTTGTAAAAATGACCCTGTTTTGCATGCACCTTTGAGATGCTGTGGTTTTCTCAAATCGATTGATATTTCTCCACTTCAGAAGCATTTAAACTAAAAGTCATAGTTTTATTCATATCTGTATTCTAAAGGCTTTAATATAGGTTTGTTCAATACATAATTTGCATCATTTATACATTTTTTTATATTACACAAAAAAATTGCAATAATTTTTTTTCCAGAATATTAAGTTATTCCCAAAATTTCCTTTAGAAAAAGTTTAGACTGTAACATAAAAAATGAACCTGAATTTATTCAGTATTCCAATTTGTGCAAATATGCGAATTAGTGCATAATTATTGAAATTACACACTGTAAAAAATAAAGGTTGAGTTCATTTAAAATTTTAAAGCAACCGGCTGCAAAGAAATTGAAAGTTTATTAAGCTTTAGTAGTTGAAGTTGTACAAAATTATTTTTTGACAGAAAAGGTTACCTCACGGAATAATTTGGCACAACCTCAACCACTAAAGCTTAATAAACTCAAAATTTATTTGCAGCTGGTTTCTTAAAATTTTAAGTCAACTTAACTTTAATATCTTTTTTAAATAAATGAAGTAATCAAAATGTAAAGTTTCCTTAACTTATTTTTATTTTTTTTTACTTTCATTGAACAAACAGCTCCAAACATGCAGTTAGATCATTTTATGAGTAAATTCAACTCTGAGCTCAAAAATATGTCCACCTTAATATGTTAAGAATTTGTAGTTGAATTTTTTACAGTGCACCTTAGTTGCTTATTTAAATATATAATAAATCTAAAATACAAGAAATGTTCACAAGTCTTAATTAAATCGATCAACTGGGGAAGTATGCTGATGACTATTATTTTTATATTTTTGTTTTATTTTCTTAACCTGCATAATAATTTGGTTACACCATATTTTAATATTAGACATTATGTTGACTATAAGCAAATTACTTTATAATTAATTAATAGTATAACTTTAAATTAGGGTTACTTTTTTTACATGTACTTGCAAACATCCAAAAGCTTGCAAAATCAATAAGAAGACATTCATTCATTTTCTTTTCAGCTTAGTCCCTTTATTAATCTAGAGTCGCCACAGCGGATTAAACCGCCAATTTATCCAGCATACATTTTACGCAGTGGATGCCCTTCCAGCCACAACCCATCACTGGGAAACATCCATACACACTCATTCACACATACACTAAAGACAATTTTAGCTTGCCCAATTCACCTACCACATGTCTTTGGACTTGTGGGGGAAACTGGAGCACCAGGAGGACACCAATGCAAACACGGGGAAAACATGCACTCCACATAGAAATGCCAACTGACCCAGCCGAGGCTCAAACTAGCGACATTATTGCTATGAGGCAATTGCACTACCCACTGCGCCACTGTGACACCTTATAAAACAGAGAGTCTACTTATATTATAATGACTACTAGTCAACCTGTCAACCCCAAAACTTACTCATAGTCAACAAAATGTCCAAAAGAGAACACCAAAATAAAGTGTTTAGCTGGTGTTTTTCTGTGAGTAGTGGCCAAGCAAATGTCAGAAGGAACACTGAGAAACACTTCATTGAGCTTTGGCACATTTGCCCTGAACACAACAACACGAATAACCTAGAAAGGACAAAGAGACAAGTTGAAGGTTTAGCTTACAGCGCACTTCCAGGTACATGCTCTGGATGTCCTGACCGATGGAGTTGCGTGCGGTGCAGAGGTACTGGCCAGCGTCCGTGAACTGAACGTACTTCAGAGTCAGAGAGGACACACGGGCATCACTGCGCACAACCACGTTACCATCCAGACTCTAGACAAGGAGAAAGATAGAGGAGGAGTAAGTTTCTGATATGGGAACTTCAAGTAAGTTATTCAATGTTAAGTCGAAACGGTGGTGCTTAAAATGGACATTGTTATTACTTATCACTGCTTTCTTCATGAAATACATCCAGGGTTCCCACACTTTCATGAAAAACATATTCAAGGACTTTACCATTATTTTAAATCAAGCACCTTTGTAATTCATACCCCAGCATTATGTATGTAGCACCATGCAAGTCTTTACTGTACTTAACATTTCATTTACACTTAATATTTACGTTACAAATTTTCAAATGTTTTGACTTTTTAAAAAGTCACGGTCAAAGAACTTTAATCAAATTTGTTGAATTTAATAATGGCAATATTCAAATATGGTTTCTGAAATATTGATAAAACGTTCATTATTTGTCAGTGTTATTGTCATTCATTCATTTTCTTGTCGGCTTAGTCCCTTTATTAATCCGGGGTCACCACAGCGGAGTGATCCGCCAACTTATCCAGCATTTGTTTTTACGCAGCGGATGCCCTTCCAGCCACAACCCATCTCTGGGAAACATCCATACATTCTCATTCACACGCATACACTACGGACAATTTAGCTTACCCAATTCACCTGTACCGCATGTCTTTGGACTGTGGGGGAAACCGGAGCACCCGGAGGAAACCCACGCAACCACGGGGAGAACATGCAAACTCCACACAGAAATGCCAACTGAACCAGCCGAGGCTCGAACCAGCAACCTTCTTGCTGTGAGGCGAACGTGCTACTCACTACGCCACCGTGGCGCCCCAGTGTTATTGTACAAGATTTCAATTTATAAAAGAAAAAAATTTAAAATTTAAAATGATTTTTAATTTAAGAATTGCTCAGTTTTTGTTCTATATTTGACAACTGAGTGGAATTGTTGAAATTTTTTTTAAAAATATATTTCAAGCACATTCGAGGACCTATGTTTGTTTTTAAGTACTTTCCAGGCCTTGTATATATTTTCCAGGCCATATATATATATATATATACATTGAAAATGTTGCATTGGTATATACATTCATTCATTCATTTTCTTTTCGGCTTAGTCCCTTTATTAATCCAGGGTCGCCACAGCGGATTGAACCACCAACTTATCCAGCATTTGTTTTACGCAGCGGATGCCCTTCCAGCCACAACCCATCTCTGGGAAACACATTCATACATTCTCATTCACACACATACACTATGGACAATTTAGCTTACCCAATTCACCTGTACCGCATGTCTTTGGACT
>CAIGQQ010008883.1:604107-609107 GCA_903798035.1 Danio albolineatus
ATAATAATAATAATAATAATAATAATAATAATAATAATAATAATAATAATAGTTATTATTATCATTATCATTGTTATTATTAAAATACAAACTATTGAAAAAAAACATAATTAATTAAATAATGATTTGATAATACATTTGTAGTTGTATGGTTCTTAGGGGAAATTCACAGAGAAAGCATCTTTGCATCTAAAAGCGCAACCCATATGAAATAATACTATTGACCTTATTCTATATTGCATATTACTCACATCTATTGATTTTTAGACACAAAAAAGCTCTATATATAAAAGCTCATTCACACACACTCACTACAGACAATTTAGCTTCCCAATTCATCCAATTCACCTGTACCGCATGTCTTTGGACTTTGTGGGGAAAACTGGAGCACCTGGAGGAAACCCACACGAACATAGGGAGAACATGCAAACTCCACACAGAAATGCAAACTGACACAGCCGAGGCTCGAACCAGTGACCTTCTTGCTGTGAGGCGACAACACTACCTACTGCGCCACTGCGTCACCCCATTTTACTATAGCATAGGTCAAAAACACTATGGAATTATCTAAACATTACTATTGTATTTTATTCATGTGAGGAGACCAAGTGCTCAAGAAAAGTTTCTTAAGAACTTGCTAAGATAGACTTGTAATGCTGGTCTCCGACTTCTTCTGATTGGTCTACTGTTTTGGAACTTACATTTCGGAGCAATTACAGAAAAACAGAAGACCATTACACATCCCACAAGATAACAAAATAACAAAAACAATGGAAAGGTAGCACATTAGAATGCAAAAATGCTTTTAAACTCATGTTTAACTTACGTTTGAACAAACTGAACTCATTTAATTAAGCAAGGTCTTTAAAAAATAGATTAAAACTTCCATGATCAGGTTAGGTGTTAACTCTCCCCATGTTCCCTAAACACACAAGACTTCCTATCCTTCAAAAGAAGAAATCAAATGGAAATCCACCGCTTAATGACACTCATGTAATTTACAAGAGCACTAATTGACTTGAGCACATCTGACTAGCATAATGTGACCCATGTTAATCAGAGAGCGCAGCCTCTTCCATGACACATTTAAATCGATTTATTAGTCATGCCAGCTGACACCATATTACCCGGCTAACAAACTCTAACCACCAACCAGCCACGATAATCACACAGGTAGCCAATCCCATTCATTATCCACAGGACATTTAGGGAGAAAAAGGTGCAGCTGTCAACCACTTAATTATTAACAGTAAGCGTTATTGACATTCATAACCAGTATCCGATGCAGCGAAATGACTAAAATAACCCTTAGAGATTCTGGAAGCGCTCTTCATTTTTTTTTTCGTGCTTAGCAGACCGTACTTTGTTTTACATGCGCTGTTTATTGGATGTACATGCTGCGATGCTGTTTCGAGCATCGAATAACTCAACGCAAACAGCTCAGTGTATGATTCTCATTTTTCTTTAAGTGAAGCCACCGCAAAAACACGCACATTAACGTGCACCTTTCATCAGCGCCACAGACAGCTGGAAAATAAGATGTTTCTGAAACCTGCAGTGGCACTTCATTTATAAAGTGCCTGTTCAATGGTCAGTGAGAAATTTGACTGCGGAGCGGAATGGAGTGCACGCAGCTCTGAAATCCAATCAATTCACAAACTTGATTTAAGGTGTGGTGGCTTAGTCACGATCTGAGGGATTGAGTGCTTTAAGTAACAACCAGGGTCTCGACCATAAATTCCATCCTGCTTGTGCCTCACGTTTCAGAGGGCTGTTAGTATGCAGGGCTGTTGAAAGACTCCCCTACTGTTGCATAGTAATTGACAGTAAGCCGCCTATGGAGCGTCTCTCCTGTTTTATGTGTGTACGTACTGTAGGGCTGGTTGCATATAACCCTTCACGATTTCTTTGAACGTCAACCTTGAACGCTTCCAGCAAAGCATTCGGTGGCTTTTCACTGGATGTCAACTTTAGTAGAAAACAGAAGATGTTTGGGGTTACGTTTAGCTTTGAAACGCAATCATGTGGCCTTATCACACCTAATAGAGAACACTGGAAGCTCCATTCATTTCTGCTTAAAGAGCAGGCAATGTGTTCAAGGTCTTTATCTGGGAAGACGTTTCGTTTCGCTTTAAGATGAGAAAATCATGTAATTACTGAGCTGACTATGAAGAGACAAAGTAAGAAAACCTTTTAAGACACTGTGAATTTATCATTTATAGTTATGTGTTTGAGTAAAATGTCATTTCTGTTTTATTCTGTAAACTACTAATGACGTTTCAGCCAAACTTAAATTACAAATATAGAAATTTCAGTTTCCTCTCACGAGAAAGCATAAGTATTTTATGTTATGTCAGTTTAGGGGCTAATTTGTACAAATTCCTAGTTCTGTCTCTATGAAAAAGATTTTTTATTCTTTTTAAAGGAGGCGTATAGCACCAAACCCCACTCCTTAACCCAACCGTCATTGGGGGATGAGCAAATCGTACTAAACTTTATAAATGAGATTTAACAAATTTGTATGAATTAGCCACTAAAAGAAAAAATTACAAATTGCTGTGAGATAGCATGGGTAGTTTAGAGATTTTTTTTTCTATGAAATGATTATTGGTCAAAATAACAAAGAAATAATAGCATGTTTTGAGAAATGTTTATGTTTGTTTTCAGAAACACAATACTAGTGCTTCAACTTAAAAAAAATAAAAATAAATAAATAAGAATCACTTTGTGCCTTTTTACAGGTTGTCGAATTTAAAGGTGCAGTAGGCAATTGTCCTGAGAAACATTCAGGTTTTTTTTTGTTTTTTGTTTTGTGCTGGTTTAAAGTCTCTTCACATTCCAACAGTAATTATTAAAGTAAATGATCTAATGAAATGCAAATGATCTGTGTTTATATGCATTTTTATATTCTGGGTAAGGCATAAGACAAAATATTTAATCCAATTAAAATTTGTCAGGCCGATAATTCCTATATTCTGATAAATAGACCAAACTGTCTGTCAACAGATGTAGATTTGTACATCTGTGCAGCCCTGTTCACCCAAATCCGGCATTTGCTCGTGCATTTGCGCTGCGTTCACGTTATGTGCATGAGAGAGAGAGAGAGACAGTGGTAAAAACACATGCTGAATAAATCCTGCTGCAATAATGGAGTTACTTTTGCACGCTGGAGAAAGAATGACACCATGCCTGAAGTGTTTCTTTTAGACAGGTAATGTTATGTTTTAGGGTGCTGTGGTGGCGCAGTGGGTAGCGCTGTTGCCTTACAGCAAGAAGGTCGCTGGTTCGAGCCTCGGCTGGGTCAGTTGGCATTTCTGTGTGGAGTTTGCATGTGTCTCCTCCTTGCATGTGCTTGCGGGGGTTTCCTCCGGGTGCTCTGGTTTCCCCCACAAGTCCAAAGACATGTGATAAGGGTAAATTGGGTAAGCTAAATTGTCCGTATTGTATGTGTGTGTGAATGAAAGTGTATGGGTGTTTCCCAGTGATGGGTTACAGCTGGAAGGGCATCTGCTGCATGAAACATATGGTGGTTAAGTGGCGGTTCATTCCATGTGGCGACCCCAGATTAATAAAGGGACTAAGCCGAAAATAAAATGAATGAATGAATGTTATGTTTTTAAGTTATTGTAGTCACGCAAAGCTTACAGTATGTAGATTTTGTTGTTTTATCAATGGGTTATGTGCACAGAAGTGTTGTTCAGCCACTGAAATCTTCCGGGGAAAGATTGATGTTACTATTTTTAATTTTATAAAAGACCTTTTACAGCATCGATAATGTCGATATTTATTTTGTTGAACATCGAAACATAAGTAAATAGCGCTATTCCACCAAGCCTGCTTTACTGAGGTGAAATTAGTTTTATATTCACATCACATTGGTTCATTTTTGAACATGTGACATGCTCCTTACATTGTTTACCATGCCACTTTCAATATTCGGTCTGAAATAGCATGTACGCATGGCTTAGTAATAAGTGTAATTAATGCACCCTGCTGGCCAACCACTAAGCATACTGTAGTAGCTTTAGGACAAAGCGAGTGAAAGAGTGAGACCAGCGAACTTTGCATGCATGAAATACTGCATATTATGAAAAGTTATGCATGCTACTCAACTGACAACCTGCTAGATACTGTATAATACATTTTTTCGAATTGTAGTATTACTGTATGAAGTACAATGTATTTTTCTAACTGGCGAATGACATGATTGATTGGATTGTCTACTGTCATCCTTACGGTGCATTCGTTATTTCAGAAGGCATGACTTTGGTCAGCAGGGGAGGGACTGTGTTTTCAAAGCTATTAGGCTTTGAAAAAGTGTTTTAGTGTTTTCAAAGCTATTACCCCCCACACCCAGCACACCCCTCACACCCAGCACACTGCCTCTTTGAACTGTTACCTTCTGGTCGACGCTAGAGGAGTCTGCGCACCAGTACAGCCCGACACAGAAACAGTTTCTTCCCTCAGGCAATCCATCTCATGAACACTTGATGATAATAATCGTGGAACCAACACCACTACTGCTGTACACTCTTACACACACACATACACTTATTTAACAACACACTTTTCATGCCATTTGCACATAACAAATACACTTGTTACACACACATACACTTATTTAACAACACACTTTACATGCCAATTTGCACATAACAGCTGCACATATAATGTTGTATATAGTAATACACCTGTACATACACTTGTCCATTTGTATATTTGCATTTAACACTTACTTCTATTTTTTTGAATATATTTATTATCTGTTTTTTTGTCTTGTCTCTGTAATTCTGTTGCACTGTAGAAGCTCTGTCACGAAAACAAATTCCTCGTATGTGTGAACATACCTGGCAATAAAGCCCTTTCTGATTCTGATTCTGATTCTAAGGGATAACATTTTGGCAGATCACCTAATGCACCTTTAACAGAAAACAGAAGACATTTGGGCCTTTAATCGGCTCTGAAATGTTTAAGTCTTGGGCCCTTATCTCAACTATTAG
>CAIGQQ010008883.1:611607-619129 GCA_903798035.1 Danio albolineatus
CAGATCAGATAAACAGACCTTCCCACACAATCCATATGCATCTGAATCATTCTTAATCATGAAATGAATTCTGTCTCTGACAGATGAATAAAGCAAGAAAAAAAAAAAAAATCTAACATTTCAGTGCCAAGCATAGAATCATGTGCTCATACTGTGAGTCTACAGCTAAAGTCAACATGAAATCAAAATTAAGCTATTTGCTTTCTTCTTAGCGCAAGTTCCTGGTCTAATTGTGAATGGTTCTTGAGTGTGTATTTTTAAAAATGTGTTCGTAACCAACAGTGTAGTCACATGTATAGTCACAATGTATTTTTCTTCACTACACAGGCTTTTAGATACTGGCAACCAATAGCTGGATAATATTAAAGATGCTGTTGGATAGAGTTGCTACCTATTTTTGGTGTAACAAACAGGGAATCCAATGGTACCCTGGTAAGTTACTCAACTGAGTATACCGTAGAACATGATTAAACACTAAAATATAAACTGAAAATTAATTTTGTCATGTAGTCACCTTGGAATTATAAGGTTCTATCTGCGTTCTGAATGATTTTGAGATATTGAGCTTCAAAGTTTTTGCATTCCATAACAAACAGTGTGTGTATATTTTTTTAAAAATAAAAAGTCTTAAAATGTAAACAACTTATTAAAAAAACACCCCATAATTTTGGCAAAAATGTCAGATGGAACCTTATAATTCTAAGGTGACGATGTGTAAAGTTAATAAAATCCCTAGTACTACTGACAATGTCACTGAACAAGTTTTATTTTATATATTTATTTATTTATTTATTGTAACTATCCTCAAATACATAGCAACATTACCACATCACCACATGACACTATAATTTACTAAAGCTTTGTTTTACATTTTTTTGTGTATGACTTTTAGTGACATTATGTTAATATTTCTAAATGTAACAGATTTTTAAGTAATATCATCTGGACTTTTTATATGCATTTAAAGCACTCAACAAATGCTGGGTTTCATTTTCTTTCATCCCATTTTAGTCACACTTTCTTTTAAGGAACAATTCTCAGTATTAATAAACCACTAACTATAACTTGCATTGATAAACTCATAATTAGCTGCTTATTCTTAGTGATTAAGGAAGTAATACAATTTTAGGTAGAGATAAGATAATGCAGAATATGCACTCTATAAATACTGATAAACAGCAAGTATCTTAATACTAGGAAGGTAATAAGTTACTAGAACTTGCACTTAACCTATTGTGTTACCTACATTTTTAACCAATAGTTTGGCATTTTTAGAGTGTATACTGTCTATGTATATATGTTACCGGCAATGTGTGAAATCCTGCTATACAATGCCAAGGAAATGTATAGAATGTCTGATGGTTTTAGTCAAAGTAAGAAATTTATCTCTTAATATATTACTAACTAAAATAAAATAACTAAAATATATTTCCTAGGCATTCAATACAATTCCTCATATAGCATCATATAGAATGACAAGTATAATCTAGGCAAAGAGTCAGAAGAGCACAACAAAAGCCTTTATTGATCATTACGTATTTTAAAGTGAAATGAATACAAAATAAAGCATGCTCTTACTAGAAAAAACTGAGACTGAAGTATTTGTTACAGTACATAGGTAAGACTGGAATGACACTTAATTGTAGAATTGTACTTAATTTTCCTTTTTCACAAAAAAACACCAGTGAAATCAAGCAAACACAATTGGAATGAGCTACCTGTTGCAAAAGGGAAAATGACCTTTTGAATTGCACAGAGGTCGTGAGAAGAATTATGGCAATATTGTCTGTGATAGTGGCAGTGGAACCTTGTACCGGCAATACACTGTCTTACAATAACGTTCAACACTTAAGTGCTTCGATCGGCACCATCAAACAATGACCCAAGCATCACCGCCAACATCAGTGGTGGGAAAAATGGCGTGGGTAGACCAGTTACATACTTGGAATGCTTCAACGGAATGCCTATGCAACGTATAGAATGCCGGATTTCACACATTGCAGGTAGCATATACAATTACTTTTATAAATTTTAATTGGATGCATACACAGCACGTTAAGTCTCATCTGTGATCCATAAGCACAAATACACACTAAAGGAAAAGCAAAACATTACAAAGCCCCATATGGCCAGCTTAAAACTCACAGTCTGCTATATGTACTTTTCCCTCAATTTAATCAACTCCCAGTGGATAAGATACAGGTCCATCCTATAGATTTATCATTAAAAGTTCTGTTTAATGTGGCACCTTACAGAAGTAAAATGGGTTTCACATTGACTCAAAGTTATTGTAATCATGTCTGACATGTGGCGTGTGAGTTTATCCAGTGAGGGTTAGTATATTTACGTTAACAGAAGCTTGCGCTGTCTGAATCTGGAGTTGGTTATATGTGTTAGTGTCTCTTTTAGTGCTGCTACATTCCCCTGTCTGAGTCTATGGGAGAACACTGAGGGTTGGCTCATTCTCTAAAGAAGTACCTGGCATGTTTCAACCACTGAAACACCCTATTTATATTCTTCCTCAGTCCCTGGAGGAACCTTTTTCCCAAGGGGAATTTGTGAAGAAAAAAGAGGTCTTAGAAGTGCTTAGAAAGAAAAAGTGAAGACCAAATAGGATCTTCATAATTTCTGGTTACAATTTAAAATTATCCAAGATAAATAGTTTGCAACGATGCTTATAAAAGACTGAAATGAATTGACATGACAGTCACTGCAGACTAGGGATGCCAATCGGATATGTGTGTAGGTGTGTGTATCTACAGGGTTTTGAGGGTAAAAGAGAGCCAACACTTGATGTTCTGCAGTGATAAAGGGCTTCTCTAGGATTAGTGAACATCCTGGCTACGTGTTCAGCTGCCCTACCTTGTGCTTCTCAGGTCGAGTCCATGAAGCCTAAGAGGACAAAAACATATAAAGCAAAACACGATAAAAATGAGTAAAAAGCCTTAAAAAAAAAAAAGCAGCAGCCGCTCAAATATACAGGCATCACACATGCATGTTATTCATAGCAGGCAGCTTGTGAAACTGTAAAGTCGACTGTACCTAAATCAATTCAAAACCAAATTGTATTTGCCATTAGTTGTACTGTACCAAACCCTCAGGCAACAGACTTCTTAATAACAATTGATTTTTTTGTTGTTGTAAAAGATGATACATTTATACTCACATATACACAGAAACAAAATAAAAGAGATTTGCGTATGTGTGTAGAGTACAGTTGCTTTATAAAATACTACATTTAAAATATGTAAATAATAACAAAAATATTAATAATATATTTTTAATTTAATCTCTTAACATCTTTATTTTATATAATGCTAAGACATTGGTTTTTGTAACAAAACTAACTTAAAATTTCTATTTCATTGTGGTCACACTTTGTTCTAATGTACAATGTTTGCTATTAATAAAACATTAACTACATGACTTTGGGCTCAATATACTCACAACTTGCTGCTTATTATTAGTTATTAAGGCAGAAGTTAGGTTAAGAATTAGGTTGTGTTAGAACCACTAAGTTATATTGTATGGCTGTAAATCATATTGTATAAAAAAAATGAATGTTTGAAAAGACGTGGGGCACATTTATTGAATACGTGAATAACTTGGATGTTCCATTGACTGAAAATAATGACGAAAAAGTATGACTATCCATTGCTTTAATCTTTTATTTGTCATCACTGTTTGTTTACTTGTTTATTTCCTCTTATTTTACACATCAGCTCGAATGGGGTGGGAGGTTAGAAAAGAATGTTTTGTACATGTACTGTATACTGAAATGATTCTGTAAATTGCTGATGTAAAAAATGTAATTAAAAAAAAAAATTAGGTTGTGTTACAGGGATGTAAAATAGGCTCATGCAAAATATGTACTGATTATACGTACTAATACACAGCCAATATCTAAATAAGTTAATATTATTTACTTTAGTTTATTAGGTTAGTTTATATATATATCATCTCCTCCTTTTTTTTTTACCCCTTTTCTAAGGGGGAGCTTACGAGACCTATCTGATCTCGGATCCCCTTATATGCTTATTGACTGGGCGGGAGCCTTGGGCTCAAATATCTCAGAGCTCAGGGTTCTCTCCCGGGACAGCATGCCAAACCTGCTATAAACGCTAAGCATATCTAAGGGTGAACTCTTGAAATATAGCTTTATTGCAATCAGATAACATGTCACATTTTACAACATTTTACAACATACTGCTATATGTACAGTATGTATGTGTATGAATTTATGTTTGTATGTACTGTATGTATGTATTCATTTAGCAGACACATTTTATACGAAGCAACTGATTTTACTTAGCATAGACAGCCAGACAGGCAGCCAGACAGGCAGACAGACGGACAGATAGATGATAGAACCCATAAAGGAATTGAAAAGCATAAATAAAAAAACCCCCGAAAGAATCACAAAATATGAAAAACTGCTAATTTATGGATATTTTTTTACAGTGTAGACAAACAGACAGAGACAGATAGAGAGAGAAACAAACAAACAAACAGATAGACAGATAGACAGATAGACAGACAGACAGACAGACAAACTGACTGCTGTTATAGTATCAGAATATAATACCAGATCAAAGGTGCATAAACAAAAGTGTGTCAAATGTGTGACAAATCATTTTTTTGATTAGAACAACAATCAAACTGGATGGAAAAGGACACATTTAGCTGCAGGGAAGGAAATCAAATGACTCAAACATGAGTGGATGCTCAGACGTCCCGGTGCCCCGCTTCAGGTGACACACGCATATGATCCTGCAAATGAGGTCAAACACATACACACACATACTGTCTAAATGCCACACTACAGCTCATTAATAAAGACTAATTAACAACTGATCAATAATTAATAACTCAACAGGAACACAGATGAAACCAAGAACACCTCCACAACCAAAGTGACTGTCGGAGAGAGCTCATCTGTCTGTGGAGATCTAGGGCCTGTGATGCTAACTGTGATCACCACATTCATTTCATCGACGTCCCATAAGTCACAGGCAGCGGCTTTCAGCCTTAACGAGAGCCATTCTTCCATTTGACAACACGGATCCCTGTATTCTTTGAACGGGACAGTGATGAGTAGTTTTCACTGAAGGTTTTTATAACGTCCACTCATTTGTTAAGCTAAAATCAATCAATGACGTCGCCATCTGGAATCGCATCGCCGAGAATTTGTGCGAGTCACAATAGAGGCTGTTGAAAACGTGACTCGAACCGCTGATAAATCAAGCAGACATGAATAGCAGACAACCTAACCATTTGACTTATGACAGAGCGACAGCACTTCGGTGGAAGCTCGCTCTTCATGAATGCAGCATTCTATTATTTTGACTGCTAATCACACAATTTGCTTAAAAAGGAATCTGCCGCAGACAACTGGGATTTCAGGACTGCTCTGGCACTGATGAAGCAGAATAATGACGTTTGTGATTTAAAGAAACTACTTGCTGTCTGAAGAATTCCAGCTAAATATTTGAAGTCAGTTGGTTCAGATGAACAAAGGACAGTTTTTTTAAAGGTCTTTGACTATGCAAATCAAGTTGATGTTTGATGAACGAGAGCTAAAGTTAGTTAGACTTTGACAATATCATTTTTTAAAATAACTGTTCATTATAAAATTACTGTTCATTCTAAAATAACTGTTCACTGTGTTTTGGGCACCTAAAAATGCACTGTTGACATTGTGTTTTAAAATTAATATTTTAAAATGATAGTGTAATCATGTAATCTACTAAAATAAACATTACACAAACAATAATACCATCTTTTTTTTGGATATTAAGTTTTAATGGGTCAAAATTATAAAGAGACATTTAACACGTAAAGTACCATCCATCATAAAACAGTACAGTACAATCGCTTAGAGTTGGAGGCAATAATGTTATTTTAAGAAATGTGATATATTCAACCCAGGCTCATTATGGATATGTATCCCTGTATACATTTGTGGAGAGCATGAAATGCGTCCCAGGAGGTATGGGTTTTTTTTTGGCAGTTTTTGTTTTCGCAAATTCACCTTTGGCCAACCGACACTGTTTTCAAAAGCAACCCAGAAAAAGAAAAGCTGTCTGATATTACCACGTTTACAGATATTTTTATATATATATAAGTAATGTTTAACAGAGCAAGGATATTTTCACAGTGTAAGATTTATGAAAATATGCCTCATTTAAGAGAGAGAGAGACACGAGACTGAAAAGCATGATGCCCAGCTGAGAAAGGACAATGGGACCTACGTTTCACCCACATACTCACACCCTTCTCTTCCCCTCATTTACGTGTGAAAACACCTCACCCCCTTCTTTCCCTGAACTCACACAAAATGGTTATCTCAAAGCATGAACTGTTCTATATCCATGCAAGTGACTATATCTATCATGTTTGATATCATTTGAAATGTCTCAGTGCGACTGGTACCATGGTCTCATTCCCTCAGAAATAGCCATAACCGAATAATAATTATATGACTTCAGATATCTTTTGCACCACTACTAAGGGTGTGACCGGGGGGGTTCAGGAACCCTCACTAAATGTAAATGCCCTATTGTTATCCAACACACACCCACATATCTCTTGGGTTTTTGGCTACTTAAGTAACAGTTTTCCGGCTGGTCGGGGCGCCTCTGCATTCAGAGTGGCCCATGGTGCTTAGTTTCTCGGAAACTCTGCACTATGTAGAATTTGTCAGGTATGCATCTTTTGATCTTGGATCTATCTTTGAGAATTTGATGTTTTGTATTGATTGTTTATAAATTGACTGAATGAATTGGCATAATACACATTTACCTGACTAATAAATTGTTATATTTGAACGTATTCTTGTTACTCTGAAATTATTACTCAGATAAGTTAAGAATGTACTAGGTTCCATGATAGACAAAACATAAATGGAGATCCTAGGAATTCCCACTTGTTGTTTTGACTTCAATTATGTTATTCGTTGTAAATCTGCGATAAGTCAGAGTAAATTGCATTAAGATGAATGTGAAGCCGAGAGGTGGCGCGTCTTACATGGTGCTGACTGCTTAACCCCTGGTTAAATGTTTCAGCATTAATTAAGGTTGTACATGGTTGTTTTAATCATGGAAACTGGAATTATAGATTACCTAGTTTAACCTCTAATTATTGTTTGAAATTTAACTAAGTTGTACGTAGGTGATTACAAGAATCAAATGATTACCATTTAAATAATGGCATTGTCTGTCTGTCTATTAAATAGTATTGATCATCAACCTCTAATCGTTGACCAAAACTAGTGAATTTATGATGCGTTGCAGCCGGCGTAATGTAATATAGGTTCACAATAAATGAGTAATAAGAGTAAAGAAGTACTATGGAGCGCCGAGGTAAATTGCATTAGGATGTAGTAAGCCGACGGGCAACACATCTTACATGGTATTGGCGAATTAACCTCTGATTAAATATTCCAAGCATTAATTAAAGTTGTACGGGGTTGTTTTAATCACGGAAACTGGAACTATAGATTACCTAGTTTAACCTCTGATTA
>CAIGQQ010008883.1:619880-633969 GCA_903798035.1 Danio albolineatus
TATGTTCTATAATCATACCATAAAATAGAAAAATTGTATGTACTGTTGTCCTGGCAAAGACAAAATAATTGGTTTATTAGAAATAAGTTAATAAAAGTGTTATCTTTAAAACTGTGTTAAAAAAATGTATCTGTTAAACATCAGATGGGAAATGTTTAAAAAAATAACAAACCTTAAGGAGAGCTATTTTTATTTATTTTTAACTGTATGTGCTGGGTTATTATTATATAATTCAATGAATAAATAATGTAAGACAGGCTATTGGTAGTTCTTATTAAAATGAAATGTATATAATACACACTGTATGTATTTAATTCTCCTCACTCCACAACGAATCCTAACAATATTCACAACAGAATAACAAATGAAAGATACAAGTATAAAACAAACAGAATATATAGTGAAATCCAGTATAAACAACATTTATTATTAATGCCAAGCCATAATGCACTACACAAACTATCATTTGACTCACTAATACAAATAGTATATGTTTTGATTGCTTAACATCAAATGCATTATACAAATTGCTTTGGAAGTCACTGCATTTTTAGATGACTAAATTATGTCACTCCTTGTAAACAGTATTTCAGGAAAACACAACAGGCTAATGAATATTGTAAAGATATTAAAACAAAGCAACGCTAGTTATTTGCTTTGCCTTTCTAACCTCACATTTAGCAAATATAGATGCTAGTTTTGATAATCTCAATAGTTCTTACTCTGTCCAATATGTATCAACTAAAACTAGAACAAAAACTTACTATCATGTTATTAAACAGAAAAAAAAAACAGTCATCCTATAAAAAAATCAATTTAAATTTACAGGCCATGCTTGTATTAAAGTGGCTTGACATCCTTTATTCTCCTATTGATTTAACCACCCGCTCTCTGACAGCTTGTCAAAAGGTTACAGGGGGTTACAACCTTGTGTTTGGCACCTGCTTCTGCTATCCTGGCAGGTCGACCCTCTTGTCTTAAAACACAATCCTGGTCACAGACTTCCTTGTTGACCTTTAAAAACAGACCCTCTGTCTTATATTACACCCTGCATGCATATCAAAGGCCGCAAGATGAAACTGAGCTATAATAAGAATCAATATTGTCTGCAAATTGTTAAATCTAAAAATAAAACTTTCAATATCCCAAGAGAGAGAAACAGAGAGAGAGAAAAAAACATGGTTATCCTGGCAGGGTGCTGGCTAATGGTTTTAAGTGCAGAGACACGGGCTAGTCTGCTTAAAACATTAGGAGCGTCATAGCATGGATTGACTGACCTCAGATCAGCAGGGGTGCCATTAGACGACTATCATTAGAGAAGGGCAGCTTGGCACTGGATTGCACAATAAGCCCACAACCCTGAAATGCCGCTTTAGATTGTGTGATTCATACAGTAGCCGTGTCAAGGACAGCTCACAGGGTTCAGAGAGAGCGGCTTCAATGATAAATGAAGGGGCAGCGGTTCCACAGAAGCGTCCTCATCTTCGTTTAATGTGAAGTCCCTTGACTCAGTACTTGAGCATGTGATTGTACAGTGCACAACAGTCACATTGAATGGATTGTTCATACTGTAAATTAAGACTTTCTCTTTTTCAGCATTTTAAAGACATGAATTTTGAAGATTGTATATATTTTTTATATCCTTAATGGCAGCTCTCAGTGACTTCTGCAGTACAGATCTTGTAAGATTACATATTCAAGAAGACTGTTTTGCTCACCATGGCAGCCTTTATGAAATGAAGTAAAATAGCAATATTGTGAAATATACACAGTTAATGGCAAAATATTTTCCAAGTGCTACATACATATACTGTATATATGGAACTTCAAAATGCCTTCAAAATATCAACCTAATACATATTTTAATTATTAATAATTTTCATTTAATGGTTAACAGTGCTTCATTACCTTATTCAGGGCACCTTAGGTTTTCCCCTTTTTTATAAGATTTAATATAAGTCTTTTGTGTCTGTAGAATGCGTCTGTGAAGCTTCAGCTCAAAACACTCAACAGATTATTTATTATAGCTTTCAGAATATTGATATTTTCTGCTCTGAACAAGCACGTACATTAGCTGTTTTAGTGTCCTGTGCTTTCAATGCTGGTTCTCCCCGCCCATCGTATCCCTACTGCGATAGTATAGAAGGAAGCAGATCTCACATAACGTTAGTGAGAAATACTCCAATAAGTTGTGGAGTTAATTCAGGCCTTTCTGTGGTGAGTCACACATTATGTTGTTACAAAGTTCACACACACACTAACACACACACATGCAGCGGAGACACATACACACAGTGCGCACACACACAGCACGTATGTGTAACTTTGCACTGTTTTTGCACGCAAATGTGACAGGATACACATTAGTATCCACTGCTGTATGGATATCTGTTATGTAAATGTACAAAATAAACTTGATTTAATGTCCACAAACCAGGATTGAACCATCTTCTGTCATAATTGTACTGACATGCGGCTGTGGTGATAAAGTAAAGCTAATTGTAAAAGTGAATTGCTGCAATTCATTACAAACATGCACTGTTTTAAGAACATTTTCAAAACTCACTCTTGATCACATTTGATAATCATTGATGATCACAGCGAGCTGAACAGATCTTTTTGATCATGGTTGCTTTTCGCACGTCCTTACTTGTTGATATGATTATACGTGTTACTACTGAGATATGTTAATACGCAATCGTCAATCAACGTCAATCAATTCGGTGGGTGGGAAAACCGCACTACTACGTCAAGTTGTGGTTGGCTTCAAAATGGCAGGGATTTGGGTCCTATTTTAACGTCAGGAAATTTTTTTAAAAAGTGACTTATTGTGTTTATATCACCCCAATATGACTGTGGACACACTATACATACACACACTTCTGTCCAAACAGCTTACAAAGATGATTTTCATCAAAGATGCCCTTTAAGAACAATAATTCTTTTCCTGCCTCATTTTATCCATAGTAATCATGCAGGCTTAGTAAGCTTGGCACATAGTTGGATTTGGACTTGTGGTAAAAACTTAGCATGAAAAAAAAAAATATATCACAACTTTCAATTTTGTGTGTCATCGGCAAGCCAGCAGAATACAGATTTGGAACAACATGAGGGTGAACAAATGGTCTTGCTACTTTTCATTTCCGATGCTTTCTTCAAAACGTGCCTCTTATGTCAGAACATACCGTCTCTAAGAACTCTCATACCATAACCATGGCTATTTCATCCAACAGGCAGAACAGAAAGCAGATGGAGAACCTTCCATAATGCAGCTGCTTTGGAGAGGTCAGGAAAGATCAGTCTGTTCCAGCTATTGCTCACTTAGTAGTCACAGTTCTCGGAGGTTTCTACGAATTTCTGACTTATTCAGACATTGGGAATTTGTGGTTGGGAATACAAAATGAAGGACAGAGAATTTGAGCAGACCTCAGATATTCTGCTCACTCTGTATATCTGTATTAATGTGCCATCTCACCTTTTAAAAGCCCAGTTTTGCATAACAATCTAATCACATTGACACGAACCCTTGCAATCTCTATACATATTCAGATATTTTAAAAAACACAATGGGAATTACTTTACACCAGTGGAGTTCCTGCTAAATTAGCTGATCTGTCCATGCATTACATAACAAGATATAACCACAGATCATTGTTACTATTAAATACCACGCACTTCATTTAATGGCAGCGGTGATGAGGCCTCATTGACTTAAGGGTATGCCTCATTACACACTGCCAGTGCTTTTCACTTAAGGCAAACCTCAGGCGGCCGTCGAAACACATATACGCATACATATATTAACAGCAAGGCCTGCCTGGCTGAATACTTGATTCTGATTGGTTGAACTCACAGAATGCACAGTTGAGCAAACACACAGAAAAGTGTCTTTGCTGGCTCACAATTTCAACAATTAAATAGTTTTGCAAAGCTCTACTCATTAGAAAAATGTCCCTGTATCATTATTTTTGCAAAACTCCAAAAACTGCTGCCATTTTCAACTGAATTTAACTTCACAGTTTCTTTTTCATGCAAACTTATATTTACAATGCAGATTATCAGCATATGCCTGCATTGTTTCTTTTACAATATAACTTCAAAAACATTTTACCATATAGAGCATGAGTTGTAAACAAATACATTTTTACATTTGCATCACATATTTATGCCCATAAGTATGGCTTTTTGTGATTGCATACCAGGTACAGTATAATGTTGTAATATGATTTTTTATGCTACTCTACTAAAGTCTACTTTATACTTCTGCGAAGCATGATCGCTGTGACTCACGGCACCTGCCTTGCGTGTAGTCGTGCATTTATACTTCTGCGTGCTGTTTGTGTTGCTCTGCAAACACTAGCAGTAGGTTATGTTCCTTTGTGTCCAGTTTTTTTATGGGTGTTTTGTTTTTTCTGAATGCTACAAGTAGCTAAATCTCGTTGATTCAGAGGCAGGAACTGGTAGACAGGGCTTGCGGCTTTCAATGTGCCCACACTCATCACCGCTACCAGACCGACCAATCACAGAGCTTGAGCTAAATGTCGTTGCGATGTGTAGTTACATTAGATAGTGATGCGTGTTAGCATCAGTTTCAGACACCGCGAGTGCTATGAGACCGCACAAACATGCTTGATGCAGAAGTATAAATCAGCCTTAAGTGTACATTTCGCTTTGTAACTGCCACAAAAAGGATAACAATGTAATATCTAAGTAGGCAGTTTTTTTATTATTAAACTGTTTCCAGGAAGCTACATTATAATTATAATATACAATGTGATGGTAACATCCCTGTACTTGAATTAATTAAACTTATTTTGGAACAAATAGGTTTCTTTAAAGGAATATGCCCATATTTGCAAAAAAAAAAAAAAAATCAAACATGTAGTCACAAAATCTGGCATCATCAATCACATAAACGTAACCATGTTTCTTGTGTTAGGTATGTGTTCCATGACATTGATTGCATTGCATATTAAAACTAAACTTGTATACTTTTGTACTGCAATGCAATTTTTTGATCATACCTTACAGATTCATTTGTACACACAGACTCAAAATGTATATATCTATTTTTTGTGTCACATAAAAATCCTTGATCATGGATATTTTGGCAGTACCTTATTTTACAGCCCAATTTGTACTAAATCGATACTTGCCCCATACCTAACCCTGAAAAGTTAACCCATCTGTTACTCAATATAACCCAGCACTTTCTTAAGTACTCTATAAGTACACATTTAAAAAGGCAACCACAATTACTGGCAGTGGAACTGAATTATGTAGACGTATGTTTGATATTGGTTTTAAATTTTGCTCAGTTAGTTTTAATTAAGTAAACTTTCTATGTACAGTATATGCACAGCACTGATTTTGTGTTAACAATTATAATTCTTCTGCAAAAATATGTTGGATGAAAACAAGAAAGTGAAGTGTTAAAATCTTCCACTAAATCAGGTGACAAAGCAAGGTGAGAGACAAGTGCAAATCAACAATACAGTACCAGTGCTAATGAACTGCTAATCCTCTAGGAAAATCTAGTTAACCTAGGAAGTGTTTCAGTGCCTGCTAATTGGTTATTGCATGATAGATGGTTTAATCTGGATATTAGTTTGCTTATTAACTGGTGAAAATGATACAAGATAACAATTTAAGGTAGTTTACATATTATTTGCTTTAATGCTCACATCCACATAGTCTTTTTTTCATCCATACCATTTATATCTAACAGTTTCCAAAATTATTTTAAATATATTAAATTGCATTCTACAGAAGAAAAAAAAATCTCATTAAGATTTGGAAGCACTTGAGGGTGAGCATATGGCGAGTGCATTTTTATTTTTGTGAGAACTGTCTCTTTAAGAAGACTTTCAAAACTAATATGCTACAAGTGCAAAGGATCACAAGTATGCAAGTCAAACAAGGTTGCATGAATAACCAACACTGCTCTTTTCGTACAAATCATGCCCATCTGCCATCTAAGCTAAAGACCAACAATAAAAATGGAGAAAGCCTTCGCCATACAGCTGGAAATATTTTTTTCTTTGACAGCCATGAATATTGGCTCGACTAGCCTGGGATAATACAACGCAAACAGAGGGAAGGATGCAATCTGGCAGGGTATTGTCACGCAAATATCATCTTCACAGCGAGCCAGATGTACACGTAAACATAAGGTGCTTTTTCACAGCCCACCTACACAACGTAGCTCAAAAGCTTGCATAAAAAAGGGTGACCAATGGCATATTCTAATATTCTAATAATACATGAAGGATTTTATGTAAGGATTAATTCCCACGATGCCTTAGGGATTTGATGCATATAATTAAAGTATTACCAAAAAGGATTTGAGGCCTCAGAGACTTGTTAACATGCTTGGACTTCACACCTGACAGCTGAGATCTACTGCAGGCCCAAAACACACTAACAGCTCCGTTATGTTTACCAAGCAAGTTACATTTGCCAATATTTGCCCTGTGTTCACAATAGGGATGGGTGGATCATTATGGGGGATCTGATATATCAATGCTGACGCTCTATTGCAAGTATTTGTAATTAGCCATAGTTGCTTAATATATACTGTGACTAGACTCTATATATTTCTTTCTCGCTCTGTCTCTTTTTATAAATACAGTACATGTAAAATAGTGCATATACTCAACAAAATGCTCCTCTCTATTTATTTTTATTTATTTATTTTACCTCTAAACTACAAGCTTTGCAAACTTAATCACTTTCCCACAGGTAAATGTAATGAGTTATGTGATATATTGTTTACATGATGTGTTAATGACATAGTTCCCAGGTTGAAACATGGAGATTATTTTAAACGACATACACTTCAGGAAATTGTACTGGGTCTTTTAATGTGCCTTCTATTGTTTATTCATCTTATTATCTTTCTATAACTATATTGTCAGAAATAAAGGTACATGCGCTGTCACTGGGGCAGTACCTTTTCAGAGGAACATATTTGCACCTGAAGAGTCCATAATGGTACCTCAAAGGTCAAAATATGTATCTTTTGAAAAGGTACTGCCCCAGTGACAGCGCATGTACCTTTATTTCTGAGAGTGTATAGTAAATCTCTTTTGTGGATTTTCTGATCTCTTTGAAAATGTGTTTGTTTGATTAATTAGCTTTTTAAAATATATTATGATATCATTGGCTACCCCTGTTCTAGCAATCTTCCCATGCCTTCATATTATAGTTGTTCTTTGTGCTTTTACTTTAGACTTGGCTCACAATTTATTCAAATTATTAGTGGGGTAAGTTGAAAATAGCAATAGTTTGATTGCATCTATCATATGAAATATTCAGATTTAGATTAGTATTATGATGTATTATGGCCAACACAAACGAGTCAATGCCTGAACAACACTTTATGTGATTTCTCAGTTTTGCACATGCGTCTCTAATGTGCTAAACTATGCCACTAACTACTAATCGTGCAGTTCAATTCAATTTTACCCTTATAAATCATATAAAAGGTGTGTTTAGGAGTCGCATTATATCGGTATTGATATAGAAGTTACTGGCTTTTGAAAATATTGGTATCATATTAAACCTTCACTAGTCCACACTAGCATTTTATAAAGATTGCTTGTAATAAAACATCACAAAATGCCTGAAAGGTGATTACTGTACATGCATAAAATGTAATGGCTGAGATAACATAGGGAGACCAGACACTCAAAATATCTTGCGCTACTCTTCTTGCACAATCATCATAATCAATAGGAAGATATGCCACAACACACACTAATGCATTCAGAATGAAGTTGCATGACTTTTTGCATATCTCCTTTAGTTTGATGTCCTCATGTTTTGTAGAAAGTCAACCTTGTAGGACTTTTACTGTACATTGTTTGATTGCACTGGATTTTGCAACATAACATTCAACTTTAATACTATAGACATACATATCAGATATAATACTGGTATAAATAGCCATTAAGTAACAATTTGAGTCACATACAGTAACTAAACAAACGTAATAGTTTTCAAGTATCTCAGTTTGAATCGTCCACTCTATAGAACACAAATACATTAAAAATGTTTCCACTTCAGAAAACATCTTCAAAAAGCACAAAAATGCTGCCTTAGTACGGACAGAAGTGCTTTAAAAACATACTGTATATGGATTAATGTAGACATTATTTACAAATTGAACTGGTTGAATACCGTATGTAGGGTTTCCCTGAGAGAGGCAAAAAGACTGAGAAGAGGTAAGAGGTTTTAGCAGCTGTCGATGAATACTGCTTGCCGTACTATGATGAAATATGAATTGAAACCGAGTATTTCGAGGCTGTTAATTAGGCAGTGTGCGTGACTAAATCAGAGAGGTTAAGACTCCAGCAGAGCAGAGAGGGAAGTGAGACTGAGCACTGTTGAGCATGCTGCTTCTGAGATATAAGGAGGTATATACTCTATATACTGTATATGTATTATATACAATGTATTGTGTTGTATATAGTATTACTTATAAGCAATTCGCTATATATTATTTATTTACATTTATATTATATTTTAGTGACAAAAATATCCCTTAATAGGGAAGAACTACATGTACCAATTAGATACAAAAGTGGCCCAGTGACCAGCATGGTGGCTCAGTGGTTAGCACTGTTGCCTCACAGCAAGAGGGCACTGGTTCGAGTTCTGGCTGGGCTAGTTGGCATTTCTGTGTGGAGTTTGCATGTTCTCCCCATGTTCAAGTGGGTGTCCTCCAGGTGCTCCAGTTTCCCCCAGAGTTTAAAGACACGTGCTATAGGTGAATTGAATAAACTAATTTGTCCATAGTGTATGACTGTGTGAAGGAGTGTGTAATGGTGTTTCCCATTACTGGGTTGCAGCTGGAAGGGCATCCACTGCGTAAAACAAGCTGGAATAGCTGGCAGTTCTGAAATAGAGACTAAGCCAAAGAAAAATGAATGAATGAATGAATGAATGAATGAATGGCCCAGTGGCAGCTTTTGTACCTTTACTCCTGAGAGTGTGTGTTATAGGTGTGGTGTTTTTAGACTTTTATATGTAAGAATCAAAAGTATAGCATTTTGAAGTATTTTATAATTCCCTGTGAGTGCGGTGAGATCAAATACCTCTTTTGTCAAATTTAAAATGTACTTTTACTACCATATGATCATTTATTGCCTAATTTAAGGAATTACTGAATAAAAGTATTCATTTCTAAAAAATGTAATCTCAAACTTTTGAATGGCAGCGTACAACCTTATCAGTGAAGCTAATTATTATAATGATATTCATAAGATAATCTATCTACTTGCTAATTTTAATTTAAGTGAAACTTTATTTATTTATTTTTAAAGTGAGCATGATAAACGTTTGCTTTGATTCCAAAGCAAGTCTCTAATCAGTCATTTCAGCACATGACCTGCCAGAAACCTTTTTGCCAGCCATATTTAATTACTAGATATAAATGCACAGTTGATCGAGGCGTTACATTACTCAATAAATCCTGAGGTAAATTAACAGTTTCTGTGTGCAGGTAATAAAGTTTTACAGCATTAGCAACAGAAAGATCAACACAGAGGATAACATTATTATTATAATTTTTTAAACATTAAACTAATTTCCTTTCTATGACTTTAAAGTGACTGAAACACACACTCAATATCATTTGCTGATAGTTTATACAACCCATTCCAGCTTTTACTGATATATTTAAGGCATAGGCTTTAAAGGTAAAAGAGGAATCTAATTTTTACATTTTTAAGTGCTATAATCAAGTCCTCAGTGCATCCATCAACCCAAAAAAATGAAAAATCACATCCTAGTAACTTTTTATTCTGCAAGTATTATTGCATTTAAAGGTGCACACACAAAAACAGAGCACTTTTGCTCACACCTAAATAGAGGCAAATTTGACAAGCTATAATAAATAATGGGTTATTTTGAGCTTAAACTTCACGCATTCACCCAAACATTCTAAAAAATACTAAAAAAAAATGTTTTACATATTATAAAAAGGCGCATAATAGGACCCCTTTAAGCACCCAGTGACCCCTGATCCCTAAACCCCATCACCTGTTCATTTTCGGTGAAGACACGGCGACCGAAGCTCCAGATGATGTTGGGTGTTGGATCACCCGTCGCCTCACAAGTCAAAGTGATCTGCTCCTCCAACTCAGATGCGGTCTGGTTTTCTAGGAAGGTGATCTTAGGTTGCACTGTTGATATGCAGAAAAACACGACAATTAAAACACACAACACAAACACAAATCCCTCTCCTTAGGGAAAAGAAAGAATTATTCTCCACTGTGCAATTACTTGGCCTTTATAATGGTCGTAATACCAAAACAGTGCTCTTAAGTTGATGAGATGAGAGTGCCTCACTGGCTGGGAGCTTTCAATATTTAATCAACACATTGTTATATTTTATAATTCAAAAGAGGAACTTTGTTTAATGGATGTGATGGAGTAGCGCTTTGATTCACTTTTATTTGCCGCAGCTCTAATCTAAGTGCTCTGAAGTAGCGCCGATGGTGGCTTGAGAAAACGTACGAAGGATGAGAAATAAAAATATTGTGATTGTGTTTTGAAGAGCAACATAAACATTTAAAATCTTATATTCATGCAAATTTGATATCGTGCTAAAGAACAAAGGCATAAAAAGCAGTAGCGTTCAGGTTCAATGGTGTACTTAAGCTATAAATAAGAACATTAGAGTTTTCAGCTGTTTTAAGAGGTTTTTTTTCAAACATTGAGAGTTCACACTTTTAATAATAGAATCAAACTCAGATCACTTATATATGACCCAAAAGGGAATTGAGTAATAGGTGTGTTTTTGCATACATTGAAATCATATTGAAGCATGTTTCTACTTAAATGTTTCAAATTCATTCATTCATTCATTCATTTTCTTTTCGGCTTAGTCCCTTTATTATTCAGGGGTCGCCACAGCGGAATGAACCGCCAACTTATCCAGCAAATGTTTTACGCAGCGGATGCGCTTCCAGCTGCAACCCATCTCTGGGAAACATCCATACACACTCATTCACACACATCCACTATGGACAATTTCACCTATCCAATTCACCTATACCACATGTCTTTGCACTCGGAGGAAACCCATGCGACCACGGGGAGAAGATACAAACTCCACACAGAAATGCCAACTGACTCAACTGAGGCTCAAACCAGCGACCTTCTTGCTGTCAGGCGATCGTGCTACCCACTACACCACAGTGGTGCCCATGTTTCAAATTATTTAGTAAAAATAAAGTGTCAAAAAGAAATTCAGTGTAAAAAAATACACATACTGACATTAATTGTTAAAATGTGTAAAAAAGGCATCGTGCTATATTTTAAGCTATAAAAATCTTGCTGAAAATTAGGCAAAACCTAGTAAAATATAAAGCATATCAATTTAAATGAATCATTATTTTGGGCTATTATACTCATTGCTATTCATTGTATAACACTGTTTCACTGTTATCAACAAAAAGTTATTTCACTACAAACTTTACTACTGTATATATTCATCCGTCCACAAAACATTTCATTTAGTTTTTTTATTTGTGTAGTGCAAGATTCCATTCTATTGGCCCAACGACAGAAGCTGATGAATGGTCAAAGGTTAAATGCTTGTAAGCCTTTTCTAGTGCTTTTGAAAAGAATGGTTTAATTTATTATTATAATTTATTTATATTTGTTTCCAAATCCAATCTGACACCAATTTTATGTGATCGTCAAATTTAGACTGTATTCTAATTAGGAATTGGTCACATTCATTGTTTATAACTCAATCTCAGTTTTGATTAATAGTAACTTCACTCTGCAATGCTGAAAATACTACAAAATTGTCCCTTTGCATACAGTAGACGTCATTACAGATGACATTCAGTGCATACCATGCAGTGCATGTAGTTCAAATATATCATTCCTTTCATTTTGCAACATTTCACAGCTTAAAAATCACCACATCACAATACTTGATCTTGAATTGATTAATTTATGAACATGACAGTTTATTTGGTGGCCCATAATGTAAACACTTGTTTTCAATGCAGCTTTGACAATTTCAGCATCTTACCAAATACATTGAGTGCGACTTCTTCGCTCCTCTCTCCGGCCTTGTTTCTAGCGATGCACTGGTAATCTCCCTCGTCGAGCTTATTGACGTCTTTGATGGTCAGCTCCGACCCATCCTCATTCAGACTGTACTTCTCATCTGATTTCAGCACGTTATTACCTCTGCAGGAGAGAAGAGAGGATAGGTTTACTGTTTGGCCTTGGAGCTGTTACTTTCTCTCTGAAGTCATGAATACATGATGTCTCATCTTCACCAGAAAACACAGAGAGAAAGTGTGCCTGGCCATGTAATGGATTCTTCATCCTGCAGTGCACAGCTTCTCGTGACGCTGATAGTCCACGAAATAAACAGCAGATCTGCTTTGTCATCTTGGGTTTCTTGACACGTTCCTGTCTTAGAGCCAATATAAGAGCTGTAAATAATATCTGAGGGCCATAAACATCAAGCTGATGGGCTTTTTTGTTGGAAAGAATGCTGTGCGCGGTGTTTCCCTGCGACGCTAAATCAGTCATGCAAAGTTTGGATCCGAATACCTGCTCTTTTTGCTTGTAACAGCAGCAATTGAGCGACATTCTCAAATGGCCCTGGAATGACAGTGCTGTCAGCGAAGGAGGGAAATAAATGAGGTTGTGGCGAGCGCTCTTATCCCTCCTTCTCCCGAGGCGACGCTCAGACTTGATGCCATCTCGTTCTCCCATTCTCGCGCCAGTCACGACTTGGTTAAAGAAGTCACTGGAGTTTTGACTTAAAGCCATACTGAAAGCTGCCAGCTGCCTTATAGCTGCCATGGCTAACGGCGGCTGAAAGGATGAAGCGCTGCCTCTGCCATTCACAGCGCTTTTAGTTTACAAGCTCCAATAACTCTGATCCTTCTCCCTCTCCGGATTCAATGAAAAACGCTTAGCTTTCCCAACAGAGATTTGGCTGAACTTTTTCGGTGCCATTTTGGCACAGATGGATAAAGGAGCTGCTAACACTGAAAATAAAATAAAAAAAAGAGTGGATGATAAATGACACATACCGTGCCCACGTGACAGTGGGTTCTGGGTAGCCATCTGCGTGACAGGCCAGCGTCACGGCCTGGTTGATGTCTGCAGTGGCATTAAGCTCAGTGTACCGGGTCCTGATGCTTGGCAGAACTGGGAGGGAAAAAAAGGTGAAAAGAGCATTCTCTGCATGCTACTGTCGATGAAATCCTGTACAGTATATTAAAAATACACTTTATTTTAAGGCGTCCTTGTTACTATAGTAATTAAAAGTAATTACGCACAATTGCAAGCAACAAACACTAAACCCGACCCTCATCCTGACCCTAACCATACAGCAAGTACATGTGATTAATTCATATTACTTACTGTCGTAGCTGCATTAAATGATTAGTTACACAACAAGTATGCCTTAAAATAAAGTCTAATAATATCTAAAATGCATGTTATTTTATATTTGCAGGACAACATAATAGCAATTAGGTTCAGAATGGCTTGAGATACTCAAAAAAAGTAACCCTTAATTTTTATTTTCAATTCAATTCTTCTTTATTTCTATAGGTCTTTTACAATGTAAATTGTGTCAAAGCAGCTTAACAGAAGTTCTAGTAAATTAAAACTGCTTCATTTCAGTTTTCAGAGTTGAAGTTTAGTTTAATTCAGTTCAGTGTGGTTTAAATTTTACTGCTGAAAGTCCAAACACTGAAGATCAGTCCATCAATGGGCAGCTCTACAATTACCAAACCAAGCAAGCCATTTTACAATGCAACACTTTACATGAAGTGTCATTTCACACTTTATTATACAGTACTGAGTAATATTACAAAGAATTTTTTATAAGCTTAGTTAGAATTTGGTAATTTTTAGTATTATTACTGAATTATTATTAACATTATTAACGAATTAACACTATAGAAAGTATGTAACATGTACTGTAGCACTAAATGTTCCTTACTAAATTTTCCTTTACATTTCTTTACTACAGAGCCTTTATATGCTGTTTTATAATAATAATAATAATAATAATAATAATAATAATAATAATAATAAT
>CAIGQQ010008883.1:633979-717023 GCA_903798035.1 Danio albolineatus
ATAATAATAATAATAATAATAATAATAATAATAATAATAATAATAATAATAATACATTTACTTTAAAATAAACACAGAATAAGATCCATTCAATGAAGAAAAAAAAATACTCAATCCACTGAAATATTTAAATAGCTAATAATATATTATCTTCTTTAAATTTAACAAACTCTTAAAGGTGTTTGTCTGTTCCATTCCTGGATTAAAACAAATGCAAGCGCAGGTTGCCAGATTGACAAACTGGAGAGAGTCTGACGAGGGAGCCTGATTTCCGATGAGCCTGAAGTCTGATTTAAATCGTGTTCGATGTAAAAGCAACAGCACATGATAGAAGCAATATTTTCCATATTAAAAGGAGTTTTTGATCTAACCAACTCTTCGAATTGATTTATTAGAAAAGGCGGTCGGGTTAGTGTAATTTTTTTATTTTTTTATTGCCATACTACTGAAAGCAGCAGCAGATAGTTCACCTCAGATCTTGAAAATAAAATAAACCGTCTGAAATTGAACTTTAGAACTCTAAACTAATGCAAACCAACACATAGTGATTCAGCATGTACATTTAATAATGTTTTATATTAATTATATTATAAACCATACCATTTCGTGAGTGGGTGCATATTCTGTGGTTCTGAATGGCTGTATTTACATTTTCTGTCATTTTTCTTCTGGTGCAAATAGTCAAATTGCTTATCACTTCAAACCTTGTCAGGTAGCATGTTTTTACTCAGGGTTACAATGTAACCTGTTCACCTAATGTTTACGCTCGTAATATTCTTTGCTAATTAATAACCTCATGTGGAACTCTGTATTTCGGAGTCTGCTACTGTCCACAGGAGGTTGCATTTCGGTCAAATGCATTTTTCTACCAAGACAACCCAGGGTTTTGAAATATAGTTAGTTAAACTGGCATTGAGTAGGTTAAAATGACCGAAACAAAGACAGTGTTCTGGCCCGGAAAACACATTTTCAAAGCAGAATATCTGACATCAGAATTGTTTTTTTTTCAGATAAACAAGAATGTTCACTTAACATGTTTCTTATCATTTTCTTATCATGATATTTGATCATTTCCTTTAAAAAAGAAAAGTGGCATTTGTTATTCCACAAAAAGTATAATGAATTATTAATTATTAATAATATTAATAACTGACTGAATTAATCAATTAATTAAAATGAATTGTTAATTATCACAATCAATGAAAGAATTTTGATTAAATATGTACTGCTTTAATATTAAACTGTCCCAACTACACTACTAAACTATGCCTACACTCATTGCTCGGGTGTGTATGTGAGGTAAAAGGCTGTGAGATTGAGTCCTCACCATTGACAATGACCTTGATGACCCTCAGGTCGATTTCTCCTCGGGCCATAATGCGGCCCTCACAGGTGTAGTCACCCTCATCTGTCTTTTTGATGCCACGGATCTGGAGGTGGCTGTTGCTTAAGACCTTGAAACGGACTGTAGGTGTGAGATGGAAACAGAGAGAGAAAAAAATAAAATAAGAGGAAGCAAAATGAGACTGTAATTACTCTTGAGTAAGATAAGGAGACCATGTTAACGAGCCTCTCATTACATGCTGGGCAGCAAAATGACTCGCTGCTCATCTTCTCCCAGTATAAAATCATTTTTATGGGCTTTTCTGCAGTGCTATCTGTATTCAAGACCCAAAGTAAAGGTGCATATAATATTTCAACCCCATGGAGACATCGTATAACAGCACTGATATATTAAAAACGATAAAAACACAAATTCAGCAAGATAAAGCACAAGTTTCAAGCTTAGACAAATGTTGGAAATAGAATACTTGCCTAATACATACAGTAGTGCATACAACTTGATACTACTATTTTTGCTTGTTACAGTGCCCCCAACGGGCTATAATGAGTTTACATCAACCCAAAATCGAAATGTACTGTAACAGTTTAGAATAATGGTCCACTAGTTATTGTATTTACCAACATTGTATGAATAATATTGTAAAAACATTTATTAAACATTTAAGCATTTAACAATAACTAATGCATTATTAAAATCCAAAGTTGTGATTGTTAACATTCATTAATACACCATGAGTTAATATGAACAAACATTATTTAACTTAAATAAAATTAACGTTAACAAAGGTGAATAAAAACGGTAATAAATGTATTATTAAAAGTTTGTTTATGTTAGTAAATATATTAACTTTATTAACATTACCTAATTATATATTAACATTACTTAATGAACCATTACTTTAAACTTACAAAATAAACTATATATATATATACACACACACACACATTGATTTTCTTTATTTATATATATCATATATTATGTATATATCATTGTCAGCTTGTTGCACACTGAACTGATTAATTCAAGGATCTCCAGTCTCTTTAAACACACCTTCCTGACAGCTGACTCTCTGTTCTCATGGCCAGATAAGGCCCAGTCTCATTTAAGATGGTCTGCCACTTACTGTATGTGCTGAAAACCAGTTGATCATTACTATATCCAACACAATGATGTAAACACAGCATGTTATACAGTGGCATTGACTTTAATTTATCATTTAAAGCCTGAATCTTCATACATTGAAAGTTTATAAAAAGAAGATTTGCTTTCACAGCACAGAACAGACATCACCCAACATGTCGACAACATGAATCAAACAAATGTGTTAGGACAAATGTTGCTATGTTGTGTTGCACCAAATCTAGAGCAGAGAGAGTCATTATAGTGATTATAGTGGGTGCTATTGTTTTTAGTAGCGTCACGTCGCACTGCTCGCATCTGGAGCAGACAACTCATCTTGAGTCATCTCATCTTCACCACCATTGCCTTTAAACATGAAATACTTCCAAACATCAGACTGTAATTTCAGTGCAGCCATTAGTTGGGTACTGTGAACTTGGATTGTCTCTGTCTGTTTTGGTTTTAAGAGGAGCAGCTCAAATAGGTGAAATCTTCAAAACCAGAAGCAAAGTAGAGATCCTATTCACATCCTCTGAAGTAAAGAATGCACATTAAGGATTGATTCAAGCTTCTGTGAATCAATATTATGTATTGAACTGAAAATTAATCAAGTTCAAAGAATCAATAGTGTTTATCCAGTCCTACTTTTACATTCAGACAGGCCCCTATAGGATGTCTGAAGAAGTATACTGGTAGTTAATTGAACATGAAAATTCTGTCATAATTTACTCTCCCTTGACTTATTCCACATTTTTTGTTTAATCTGTTGAAATTTTGAAGAAAGCTGAAAATTCATAACCACTGACTTCCATAGTGTTTGTTTTTCCCACTATGAAAGTTAATGGATACAGGTTTTCAGAATTCATCAAAAAATCTTTTGTTCATTCATTCATTCATTTTCTTTTCGGCTTAGTCCCTTTATTAATCCGGGGTCGCCACAGCGGAATGAACCGCCAACTTATCCAGCAAATGTTTTACGCAGCGGATGCGCTTCCAGCTGCAACCCATCTCTGGGAAACATCCATACACACTCACTCACAAACACTAACTATGGACAATTTAGCCTACCCAATTCACCTATACCGCATGTCTATGGACTGTGGGGGAAACCGGAGCACCCGGAGGAAACCCACACAACCACGGGGAGAACATGCAAACTCCACACAGAAATGCCAACTGACCCAGCCGAGGCTCGAACCAGCGACCTTCTTGCTATAAGGCGATCGTGCTACCCACTAGGCCACCGTGGCGCCCCAAAATCTTTTGTGTTCAACAAAATAAAAAAGGTGGCTCTGTGGCGCATAATAATTTGAAACATGGACACCACGGTGGTGTAGTGGGTAGCACTCTCGCCTCACATCAAGAAGGTCGCTGGTTTGAGCCTCGGCTGGGTCAGTTGGCATTTCTGTGTGAAGTTTGCATGTTCTCCTTGTGTTTGCGTGAGTGTGAATGAAAGTGTATGTGTGTTTCTCAGTGATGGGTTGCAGTTGAAAGGGCATCCGTTGCGTAAAACATATACTGGATAAGTTGGCAGTTCATTCTGCTGTGGAGACTCCTGATTAATAATGGGAATAAGCCGAAATGAAAATGAACAAATAAAAATAAAAAAGATTAACTTGAGGGTGAGTAGATAGTGAGTACAGTTTCATTTTCAGGTGAACTATCCCTTTAAATATTCAGTATTTTGTATCGTGATTCATTCAAACAAGAAGGAACATCCGTCAAAGCGAAAAGCAGAGAGCAGAAGAGGTTAATGAGAGAAATGTGGAAAATGGTGTTATTTACATAGAGCAGTTTGGTTTCCAATCTCTGCTACAATTAGTGGTTTTGCAGTGAAAATCTCTGCAAGTTCAAGTCTCACAGCAGAGATCTGCGGTCGCCGGTTCTTCCAGCGGTCTCTGAGGGAGGAGCCCTCAGAGGTTAAAATAGTTTCATCCAAATGAGCCTTGAACTCACAAACAAAACAGCGCAGATGAAAACACCATGAATCTTTGAGTACTCAGAGTTCTCACAATTAATATTCAGGTGCTTCCCTGTCACTGTTTTTTATTGTGACAATGCTACGAGAGCTTACACATGTAACTGGAGAATTTTGACAGGAATTCTTTTAAAGTCAAAACAGTAGCTACTTGAAAAGTGAAAAAAATATATATAAAGAGAAATAGATCTCACAGAAATACTGCATGTCTTACCATCAGTCTCTGGCTGGATTCTCATCTTTTTAAACCTCCAGATGATAGTTGGGGGTGGTGAGCTGATGACATCACAGATGATGTCAGCATCATCACCCTCGTTGAACTCTTGAGGCGATGGAGCGTATTGAAAAGTGAGTTTCTCTGAAAAAAGACATTTGAAATCATCTTGTAAGAGATTTTCTTGCACTACTATTGCAAAAATTCCATTCTTAATCTGTAAGTTTACCACTAAAAGCTCAAGTAGCAAAAGTGGATATGAAATTAAGGATTTCAGAAAGAAAAAGAATATAATTTGGAGAAATGTTGACCCACATTGGGTGCATTTATAGTTTAAATTTCTGTAAATTCATGAATAAAAAGTAAAATAAAATGAATTAAATTTGTATAATATTAAAAATTAAATAAAAAATAAATTACTATTTTCACTGAATTTATATTAAAATGATTTAATTTACTTTTTATAACACATCTAGTTCTATTTATACACATTTGTCAGAACAGCATAATTAAATACACCCACAGTATTACAGCGCATTTTTATGATTATTTGTACATACTAATAATAATAATAATAATAAAAATAATAAAAAAAACGATTATTTTGTGGGAAGATGACCAAAATACTGTATATCATTGGTTTTGGTATCACTGTATGATAACACTTTTGCATTTCTCATGAAACCCCTTTAAGAAAAAAAATCACAAACACTTCACTTACGGAAAATTTTTACAATGATGGTGCCCTGAGATTCCTTTTCTCCGCTTTTTGCCACACACTTGTACATGCCCGCATGATCGACATTAGCGTTGTAGATTGTGAGTGTCGACGAAGACTCGTCATTCTTGCTGATGCTGATGTCTGGTCTTCCTGGCAAGAGCTTCTCCCCATTGGGTGCAAACCAGTCTATTTCCTTAGCATCTCCAACAACTGAAACCAAAGACAGACACATAGAGAGAGTGAGAAGACACCGTGACAGCTCATTAGATTTGAGGTAAACTTTTAAATACATTTTTGCTTCACATTACCGGCTGATATACTCAGAGCAGACGCTTTCATTCTTTGTTTCGGAGTAAAAACAAGAAAATACCTGAGCCAAAATCAGCAGTTGAGAAAGCATCTGCACACAGTACTGAGAATGTTTGCACAAGCAATCAAGCACTTTATTGAAATAATGTATTGTTTAAATTCTGTGTTAAAGTCTGTGTTGTTTTCAATTAGAATTGCATTTCAATTTCTACTATTTTTTAAATATATATCAGTTTATATATTTTACTCACATACATCTTATTTTGGAAGACTGAACAAAGGAAACTGATTTCCTGTGTTTGAAGAAGTCTCAAAGTCACACCTACTGTACCTACAGTATTATATCATCACCTCTGACCAATGACTATTCAAAGGAAACTAGGTATATCAGGATAATTAAATGCATCAGAGATTGTATATATGCAAAATCATCCACAAAGCAGACTACTTTTCTCAATATAGGACAATACAGATAAAATAAATATCTAAATAGCAAATATATATAAAACCTTATTATTACTAGACTTTATTTCAAAAGTTAATTCCAAATATGTCGTAAACTTTGACTAACTTTGCCTGAAATCTATTTTCATGTAACATTTAATATATTTTATGATTTCATATATTTTAACACACAAACTTACAATTAATGACTGGATCACTGAATTATAACTTTGATTAAATCAATTAATTAATTAAACCTCACAAACTTACGAATCCAATACTGTAATTGTCATTGCTTTAATAAATTTCTCTATAAAGAAAAATATCTCTGTCTTTATTCTCTCATGCTCTCATAAGAATCATGTGTAATTGCAACTAAAAATTGTTAATATATTGAAAGATTTAAAACAGATAATGTACAATAATATAGACTTTAAATAGGAAAGCAGCTGCAAAACCTAAAAGAATATAGCAGTAAATAAATCACATTTTCTTTTTTCCTTTGAATATTTCAGATGTTCCTCATTTATAATAGAATTTTATTTCAAAATATTTTCAACATGAAAAATAAACAAGAACTTAAATTCGCAAACCAATTCACTGCAAGAATCAGGCAGGTCAATGAATTTGTGGGCTGTAAATAAGCAAATCAAAGCTTTAGTCAACCTTGCCCAGCCATCAGAATGAAGAGGCTTGCTTAAATCCTTGAACCGAGAGCTAACTGCAGGTTTGAAATCAAAGGCACTCCATGAAGGTTAAATGTGACGCGACCCCTGATTTGTTTCATCACAGGAGTGTCGTCGTCTTACCTTCACACAAAAAGAATTTGGACTCTCCAACACTGATCTCTCCCTGGGTCGGAGTGATTTCCACTTGCAAGGCAGCTGGAGAAGAGAGAGACAGAGAGAGAGAATTCAGTATTTCAGAAATAATCCACATGGATGGGATACACCGATCATACAAGGGATGTGCACAACTGTGTATTTTTAAAAACAACTCGTTAGTCGGTTGCCTGCATGATTTTTCTAACATGTGATGTGATGTTTCTGGAACAAATTGTAATTTTATATTAAGTGTCTGTCAGCTCTTGGAATGAACAGATGCATGTGAATAATTAGTTATCTACAAAACGTAAAAGATCACAACATCCAGAAATAGCCAGCAGACTGAATATTCTGAAGCAGAAGTTTAAAAGTAGATCTTTGATTAATTAATTAATTGATTGTATTTATTTATTTTGAAAGAATTTTCACATGCTCTATATATTTAATTGATTAAAATTAAATAGGAAGAGGTATGGAGAGATTAGATGTCCCTAAGTTCCGTCTGAAATTGTCTTTTAATTTAAATTTCTTTTTTTTCTAAGCCTGCTATGTTTATATTTAGTAATTTCACTTTAAAAGCAAGGAAAAGAACCTATTATAAATCTCAAAAATATTTGGATATATTATATCTAAACGAAACCAAGATACACACATTTTTTTCCATAATAAATTCTTACTGGCAGAATATTCAGTACTGTATAATCTTTATCAATGAAATTACCCTGATAATTTTTCTATGACTGGAAAACCTTCTGTAGTTGGTTCTCATCCATCACGACCCATTCTTAAATTTTACCCATAACACACTTGTACAGTACATGTTCCTCCTACACATCCTAACTAAAGCTTCTCTTTGTTATCTAATTACTAAGGTAGTTTACATAAAATCACAGTTTGTGTCTTGAAGCTAAAACGAGAAGCATATGCTCCACATCCCCAGTGACTGGGCCTGCCAACCAATTAAAACGCACTCCTGGGAAGGATGTTGTCTGTGGGTGTACGAGGAGCACAAGGCCGTGCATTTTTGGACCTGAAGATAACAACACGTCAATAGCTCTGGCTCTTTTCCAGCTCTGTTAATGTGGCAGGCGGAGATGAGTATTTACTGCGGTACAGAAGCGAGCGAGAGCAATGTGCAGCAAACCGTAGCCATGGCAACCCTGACTACTGTCACAAGCGCTTATTGAAAAACCTCAGTGTTAGGCAGGCTGATTCTTGGACTAAATATGACAATTAGGGCTCGGCACTATCAGAAATATGGTGAATTATAGGCCTCTCACAAACTTATTTTCCACCCACAATTACCTGGGGGTTCTGAACTACACTGATATTTCATAATGGTACCTTAAGCTTCAATTTTCCAGTTTAATAGAAGGCACCTGATGGAGCTCCCTGAACATTTTCATTCGTGTGCAGTTGGAGAGCGTAATGCTGTAAATGATAGCATATTAGTTTCTCGATATGAGGCTAATATGTTTCATCTTTCTGCATCAACTGCGGTGAATGAAATGAGTGTAGGCAGCAAGCGGCTGTTAGCTTTACAAGCGACAGATACCTTCAGATTTCAAGGACAAGGACCAAGGTAGGCTTGTGAAACTGTACCTGCTGGAAAACAACAGCTGATTGCTTTCTGTCACAGAACCTGTCAATCACGAGCACCCAAAAAAAACATCAGGAATGCTTTGCAACTTGAAGTTTGCAACGAGAGGAACTGACCTAGAACCGAGCCACATGAGATTGATGAACTTACAGCGTTTTACTCAGAGCTTGTTTATTCACACTGTATTCATGGGTAATTAGAAAAATCGATTTATTCAACGAATCACATTTGCACAAATTGATTGACATTTGAATTTCGAACCCTGCATAAGTCAAGGAAGGCTTTTGAAATCAATGCAAAACTATTCTTTTGATTAAGAAACATTAAGGCTGTGTTCACAGTTGGCAGGTTTGGTTCGATTAAAACTAACTGCAGTGTGTCGGCCCTGATAGCATAGTGGACAATGTGTCGACATATGGAGCAATTGCACTCAGGGCATACCAAGTTTAAGCCCCGACTGGCGGATCTTTCCCAATCCCATCCCCCTCACTGTTCAATCTCCAACTTTGCTTCCAGTTAATACATAGTCCTGTCACAATAAAGGCACAAATTCCAACATCTAACAAGTATACAGAAAAAAAACTAACTGCAGTGTAATTGTTGTGTTAGTTTATTTGAATAAGTGTGCCCTTTGTGTGGATCTCAGTCTGCCTCTACTGCTATAGTTCAACTGAAATATGAATGAAAAACAATTCGAAGGCATCTGAATGAATCAATAACAGGATGTGATGTCACAAGATGCAACCATAAGAAGGACAGAATGCTCAAGTAATGTTGCAATGTTAACCACCAAGTTACAATACAAAAGCAATGAGCTGGATTTCCAATAAACTATTTTGTATCTTTAGATTTTAGGTCTTAAAAATGTAACACTACCTTGGTTTCATAACAAATGCTTCAACCAAACTAGAGCATTAACTGATATTTGTAAGTTTTGCAAACTACTCTATCATTATTAAAATAAATATTGAACAGAAACTTGATTCATGACTTTGCAACTGAAATATTGTCATCTTTACTTATATAAGCACCAATATGGCTACTGTTTCCTATAAATGGGGTGAAAACACCACCAAAATAAATACCCATAAAATAGCGAGACCAAAATAAATCTATTATTGCATTGCATTGCATTGCATTTGAGAAAATGAATGAAAATTTTCCATTTATTTATGATCTACTTGAAAAATCAGACATTCAATGAAGAAACAAAATGTATCCCAGTAATGAAATTAAGCAGGAAAACCGCAACTGCAAACGCTTTCAACTACATTAGCATGTGCACCAGTAATGCGATGATTTCCAGTAAACAAAGTGAGCACTTAATAGCAGTAAAATGACACAAGCAATCTGCTTTGCTCCTTTTTGCTCCTTTTTACATCTGTATGTCATGCTTTAAAAGTGATGACAAACGTCAATGACAAACACTAACCCTGATGACCTCAAACACTGACACACATCTCTGCATTTTATCATTATAATGCTTCAAGGTTCAAAAGTGTCATGCGGTGGGGTGTGAGGCGGTATACGAATAAGGTATTTGCTCCATTATCTGCAGGCAACCAAACAGCATCCCCATTTGTTTGTGTATGCATATGAAGTGCAACTGGAGATATCCGCAGACGTTAAAGTACTGTGGGAGGAAACAGTGGTTCTGTCTTGTTTGCTCAAAATGAATTTCCAGACAACGCTCTTACACTTTCAGCACAAATCGAAAAAGGAAAAACGTCTTCAAAACCAAATCAAGTCTTAAGTGCAGACATCCAGGCAGCCTGCTATATTGCTGTGTCCCTGAGCTTGAAAAGTCTCTGTATATACTTAAGCTGAGTAATACATTGTGATCCAATATCCTTATCCATGTATTGTGAAGAAGAATAGCAATGATAAACAGACAACGGAAAAAAATACTTATAGTTTAAAAGACCAGCATATTAAATTAGCCTACGACTTAGCTTGTTTGTTCACTGAAAGCATTTCCGCCTAAGAAACAGTCCAGTTTCCACTCGAAGCACCAGAGCGCCTTGAATGACTCAACAAAATAAATAAGCGCAGAGACTGAGAAATCCGGTATGGTTATGATATTGTTATTTGAACTTCTCTGACTTGGTAATGTAGTCTTGAGGCTGTATATTGAATGAAGCCAAATGTTTGGACACCATGGTTAGCGAGTGTCAATACAGCAAAAGTGCAGCGCTGTGTTCTTGCTGAGAAGCACGAGGGAGGCAAATGAACACGTAAAACACAATAGGACTGCAAATCGATAAGCCTAATTACAAAATAAATCCGAAACAGCGCGGCTTTATAGGTGGCAACTCGCTGTGTTGCCAGCACGTTCCTCTGGCATGCTCCTTGCATCCATACTCTTAATCTTCATTCCTACCAAAGAGATAACTGCAGGCCACTTAGCAACCCAGCATATCACATGATGGATACCATTTAGGACATTGACAATAGAACACTAGCTAAAAAACAAGAAGACAAGAATTAATATGCTAAAACTTTGAGGAAACTCTCAGTGTTTGTCTCTGAAAAACCAAGGTGTAAATGTTTAAATAGGTAGCAAGAACCAATCAAGTTACTGTCTATGAGAAGAATAGTAATGCTATCCTGTAGTTATGTGTAAGAATTACACACCTTTTCAAGTCAAAATAACACAGTAAGAATCCAGAAAGAGCATTAGTTTTTAAACTGTATAAACAACAAGGCTTAAAATATAAAATGTTGCACCTTGAATAATGATTAAATGTATGTAAATGTACGTAAAACTCTGAGGAAACAGCCTCTGTCAAAGACAGGCATAAGCATTTAGCTTAAATGGCTCAATAAAGCTACAGTCACTCAGATGAATGCTAATATCAACTCACAGCTTTCAAAAAGTATCACATCTTTACAATGCTGCCTCTCAAATGAACAAGAGCTGGAAAATGAGGAAAAGAGAATTAATGACTCTAAAGAAACAATCTGAGATGTTCTCTGTCAAACCAATGTGTTTTTGGCCCTTTTCAAATCAAAACCCTCTCTTAAATGTGCAGATTTAGCAAGTTAGCATATTCCAAATCAAGCAATTATCAGTGACATGTATGCTAATGCTAAATAGCTTTTAACGAGTATTAAACATATTTCTATGTAACAAAACAATGAAATAAAAAGCAGAAATGTGCTGTACAAACTATACACACAAGAGCCTGAACATATGGAAAATAAAAACTTCCAGTGAATGTCTCTTGAGTAAAAGTTTACTGTCAAGGCGATGAAAGCTAATGCTAACAGATAGCATTCTGCAGGTACAGTATTAACAGCATTTTTAAAGTCAAGATAATGTAATAAGAAGCCAGAAAGAGCTTTAGTTTTACAAACTATGCACACAATGAGCATGACAATATCAAATAGCACATCAAATAAGGGTTAGAATGTCAACATGCCAAAAACTCTGAGGAAAATGTCAGTGTTTGTCTCTGTCAAACAAAGGTGTAAAGGTTTAGCTAGCTATCACGACCCCAACACATTTATTATGTTAACAACAACCGATACCAACTTTTTGAGTCAAAATAATCCAATAAAAGCCAGAGAGAGCTTCAGTTTTCAAACAATGAGCCTCAATATCAAATGTGGCATCTTGGATTTGGGTTAACTCTCTTACACTGCTATCTTCAAACGAGCGAGATTTACTACATTGCATTTCCTATTCTATTTCCCCTTGACTTACAGTCTCATATTCCTGCTCGTAAAATCCTGCATATATTAGTTGTCAAGTTTTCTATGAAATGTATGTATTAGTCTTTGACGGCTAATGAAAACAGCTCTGCGTTTTCCCAGGTTCATTGACGTGTTACCAATCCATGTGTTTGCGTCTGACACAAAGCCACATCCTCTACATTAAATCACTATATTCATGCAAATACGCAGCTGCGGCAATTCATCTCTACACTCCGGTAAAACATGCCATCACACCGGCTGATGGTGTATTAATTCTTGTGCAACAGAGGCAGAGACACTGATGTTGGCAAAACCCACGACTATTAATCACCAAAGACTTCAAGGAGATGAGCTGTCCATATATTGACGTGCACCTGACGTTGGGTGTCAAGTTGGAGTGAGCTTACAAATTTGCAGGCCAGATGAAAGAGATTCGCTGACTGACAAACTTTCCTGTCTGTGAGTTTATTTTTACCATTCTGGGGGAGGAATAAGGTGCTTTGAAATGCCATGTCAGACGAGTTATGAAGAGAAGATGAAAGAGCATGGGCAAACTCCGATATGTACAATGTCATTCTTTTCAGCAGACTTAATGCTAACTTAAACACCTGGTGCAAATCCTGGTCACTGAGTTCAACTTCAACACATTTCAAGACATGATTTTATTCGATACGTTTCAGCAGCTGAGGAGCACAAGAGGCTCGGAACATGAATCGACTTCTTCATTCGGTTTGTTCTCAGGTTGTCAGTGATTAATGATTTGGTAATCTTCATAAATTATGGGCGGACACCTTTAAGTGTCCGTTTTAGCCTCGATGCATCCCTAAGTTTAACACACAGATCAATGTGACAGCTAACTAATTAAAATGAACCTTTTAATCATATCACCTGCCGCCTGGAACACAATGGGATTTAGGACTATTCCACCAACAAATGACTCTTAAGAATTGATTCTTTTAATCATTGTTATTACTCGATTGACTGACAAATTACACATTTGAATGACCTTGCTAAATATGTCAGAAAAAAAAGTGTTGTTACAAAATGTGATCGTTTAAATAAAATAAACACTTTTGATAGAGATTTTTTGTGTAAAGTATATGTGTAATGTATAATTTTTTAAATAACATAACATAACATAACATAACATAATATAACATAGCATAACATAACATAACATAACATAACATAACATAACATAACATAACATAACATAACATAACATAACATAACATAACAAAACAAAACAACACAACACAACACAACACAACACAACACAACACAACACAACACAACACAACACAACATAACATAACATAATATAATATAATATAATATAATATAATATAATATAATATAATATATGTATTATATTATAACATCAGTCAATGCACTGTGGGTTAAACTATTGATCACAACGATAACTAATCTCAATAAAGATGAACAAATACTGTAATAAATTTATTGTTCAGTAAATACATTAAACAATTTTAGCCATTTTTGAATATTTTTGAATGAGGCATTTGTTTGATCAAAATACAGAATATATTAAAATATAATGTATGTTGTAAAAATTTGTGATGGTAAAACTCAAAACTTTAAAGCATCCTTACTTTAGCCAAAGTTGTTTGACTGTTCTTTATTCACGGGATGGCAGAACAAATTGATATGTTCCAGTCTACACTGTCACATGATAGGAATTTTCAGAAATCAATCTAATATGTTCATTTGGTGATCATTATTATTATACACTGAAACACTGAAAAATAACAATATTAATTTGAAATATATATTTTATTAATATAAATATTTTACACTCGAGCCCCGGCTGGGTCAGTTGGCATTTCTGTGTGGAGTTTGCATGTTATCCCCGTGGTTGTGTGGGTTTCCTCCGGGTGCTCCGGTTTCCCCCACGAGTCCAAAGACATGTGGTATAGGTGAATTGGGTAGGCTAAATTGTCCGTAGTGTATAAGTGTGAATGAATATCGTTCATATCGACCCCAGATTAGGGGACTAAACCGAAAAAAAAAAAAAAATCAATGATTGAATAAATATTTTACGGTAATTTTTGTGCATTTTAATGCATCTTCATTAGATAAAAAGTATTACAAATAATAATGGATAATTTTAACTGCCGTTTATTATATATTATAATGAACATATATTACAATAAAAAAATATATATATATATATATATTTTTTTTATTTGTATTTTTTTTTCATTAATTATTTTGGAATAAATATTCTTGATTCCAAGATTCCTGTACACTCTAAAGATTATGATCAATAAGTCATGATATGTTTATTTAACTTTTAATTCAATTTACTTCTAATTTACTTCTATTTCAAAGAACAAATATTTGTTCAAGTCTTATAAAATTAAAAAGTACTTAACACTAAAAGATATTAAAAGTAAATACATTTAAAAAATGAAACTTAAAAATGTAAGGTAAACCATTTTTTTTCCTGTGCAGTGAACTACATTTCACAGTATACACTTTTATTCCTTCTAACACAGGAAAAGCATGCATGGTTAATTCGTGGTTGGCAGTAAATGAGACAGAGGAACTCCACTGAGAACAGCTGCTTCAGCCTAACATTTCACTTCTCACCCAACCAGCCAATGAAGTCAACCAGCATCTCTGGGGTTGCATGTCAAATTTAAACTCCAAAAAAAAAATTAAAAAAAGAGAAATAAAACAACTTCATACACCACAGGGGGGCCCTTGGCCAGTATCTCTGGAAACTGAAGGGCCTGGGATGCCCCCTAGGTGGAGGAAATGCCAAAACTGAGGGCATTCAGGGTGAGAGAACGTTATTGGATGGCCTCATTACCACGCTGATCATCCGATCCCATTGCACTTCCAGTTTTTGTCTCAGTCTATGCATGCATGATGCGCAAAAGGATGCAGCATTAACTTTCTATCTTTAGGCAAGATGGAAAAAAGACTAACAGGCTGTGGTTATAATAACTCTGCAGTAGTTAAACAGTTTCCCGTGAATGAAAAAAAAATTGTGAAAACTCTTTTTAACTTAAGAGCTTGTACTATTTTTATATTATAAAGCAGTCTGACTAGAAGGCAATTACAAAAAGTAATAACAGCTTAGGGAAAAGAGGCATAGCCAACTGTTTTGCGATCTTCTCAAGGTTACAAGGCACCATATTGTAAGAACAGATGGTAAAGGAGCTCCGAGGTTTTATTTTAACACTCTGTGATCCGAAGAAACAGCGAAATGAAGTGACTAGCAGCAACACCCCCCCCCCCAAAAAAACCCTATAAATTAATAAACAGAAAAACTATGAATAATATACAATATACAAAAGTAATGGAAAAAACAACAATAATTAAAAGTAGTCAACCAAAATGGTACATTTTTAAATTCAGAAAATGTTGACATCTTATTAGAGCATGTAAATGTACTGTAATACTCATTTTTAATTTAGCTAAAGATTCATTTTTGCTGTTTTTTTTAATTAATACAGTTTATTTAGATGTCTATAATTAATAATTATTTATTCAAAAGATTGTTATGAATGAAAATTTTTGCTTTTTTTCAAACCTGATGCATTTGGTATGTATCGCAACATCTATTACCCATTTTCTATCTCTATTTAAAAAAAAAACCTGATGCATTTGGTATGTATCGCAACATCTATTACCCATTTTCTATCTCTATTTTAAAAAAAAATTACATTGATTTCACATTCCCAAATTGAATAGCTGAGCTGAATATAATACAAATATTTTCCCCCCAAAAGAAAAAGGATTTATATTATATTTTAGCACAACGAATATATGCAATCAACTGCTTTTTGTACACTGTAAATGTATGATGATTCAAAATATGCCTGAAACAAGTTAAAACACATATATACAGTATATGTATTTATATCATTCATTCATTCTATTTCTTTTCGGCCTAGTCCATTTATTAATCAGGGGTTGCCACAGCGGAATTAACCGCCAACTTATCCAGCATATGTTTTATGCAATGTATGCCCTTCCAGTCGCAACCTATCACTGGGAAACACCCATACACTCTCATTCACATACATACACTCCGGACAATTTAGCCCACCCAATTCACCTATAGCACATGTCTTTGGACTTGTGGGGGAAACCAGAGCACCCAGAGGAAACCCATGTGAAAACGGGCAGAACATACCAACTACACACAGAAATGTCAACTGACCCAGCCGGGGCTCGAACCAGCAGCCTTCTTGCTGTGAAGCAATCATGCTACCCACTGCGCCACCGTCACTCCCGTATGTATATCATACTATTTGTTTTTCGACTATATATTCTTCAGTATTTTAACACTCAAAAAGAAATGTTTTATGTTTTTAGAAATGTTTTATCCTTCAAAGATAAAAATAAACTACACAAAAACAACATCAGCTCGCAAACAACTCAAAACGAACCACAACAAAATACTCTTTCAAAATCAATTACAAACGCCCACACCATACATTTGCACCATCCAAACAAATTTCACAAGAACCTGAATAATTAAGCCCAGAATCAAAGTAGGCAGTTTGAATGTAAGGCAACCTGTTGACAGAAATGACACCCCAGGTCCACACCGTGGAGAACCTACAGATGGGCATTAATGCCGTTTAAAGAGACGTGCGAGACAAACAATTCAATAAACAAAGCCTTTGACATGAAACTAATTATTTGTGATGTTGCGCTTTACTTTGAGAAGTTCACAAGTGATGATGGCAAAGCTCACATGTAATGCAACAACTCGTGGAGCTAATAGGATTAGAGACATGAACACAAGCAGACAGCGCAAATCCAACATAAGGCAAGATGCTGCAGGCAAAAATCAAATACTTTAATCATACTTCACCAGTTTATTGATTACATTAAGAATTACAAACATGTTTGCTGTATTACAACTTTTCTATTATGTTATGTATAAATCCTGCAAATGAAACATTGTTTCATTAAATATTTGCAAGGTCGCAGGCATTTCTTGCAGAAGAATCTGAATGTGTTCAAACTTCTTGACATACTTTGACAAATTACAGCAAATAGTTTTTACAGAGGGGATGTTGAGAATTTGTTTATCAGTCTATAATAAAAACAAATGTTTTATATAAAACAAAATGCTGTATACTCATTCATTCATTTTCTTTTCGGCTTAGTCCCTTTATTAATCTGGGGTTGCCACAGCGGAATGAACCGCCAACTTATCCAGCATATGTTTTATGCAGCAGATGCCCTTCCAGCCGCAACCCATCTCTGGAAAACATCCATTCACAATTAGACACATTCATACACTACGGACAATTTAGCTTACCCAATTCACCTGTACCGCATGTCTTTGGACTTGTGGGGGAAACCGGAGCAATCGGAGGAAACCCATGCAACCATGGGTAGAACATGCAAACTCCACACAGAAACGCCAACTGACCCAGCCGAGGCTCGAACCAGCGACCTTCTTGCTGTGAGGCGAACGTGCTACTCACTACGCCACCGTGGCGCCCCAAAATGCTGTATACTGTATAATCAAATTATTTATTAACAAATCTCTCAGTAAAAGCCTTATGAATATACTGTAGATATAAAATGTACATTATGTATGTATGCGTGCATTTACAGTGTGTGTGTAAATTTTAATAATTGTATATTTTAAGAAAAACAATTGTACTGTAATTGAAATCTGTAGTCGCAAATTGGTAAAGTGAAAAAAGTAGCACATAAACATGCACTTTGTATGCTTTCTTTAATAGAAAACCATTCATTCATTAGTTTTCCTTTGGCTTAGTGATTTATCTGATTTATCAGGGTGGAATGAACCATCTATAGAAAACCAAAAAGGCCAAAATGTCAAAATTGACAGGAGCTTCAATAAATAAAAGCATTTGTATTTTGCAGTTTCTTGCCATAAATATGAGAACGAAAGAAACATGTAAGTATAGGAACGCTCCATTTATGCCTTCATGATACATATCAAACAGCTTCTTTTGGAAAGAATTCAGTGTTTATCCCCGGATCAAAGTGATGCTACTCCAGAGGGCAGCATAAATAAAGCAGCTGTGATGTAGAAATGGAGGATCGTCGACCTTCGTTTCAGAAGTGTGTAGATGCTCTGCCAGAGGTGATGGCAGACGGTAAAGTGGCAAGCAAAGAGCATGACTGAGCAAGAGGAAAAGCGTCTGTCTCAAGGAAAGATAAAGCCCCTGCGCTACTGACCTGCTGGTCCCACTTCAACACTGACTTTGATGCATTTAAGCTTTGCACAGATAAGCTGGTCCTGTGCTAAAAACACTGACAGGGCATAGAAATGCATGATGTGGGAAATGATGACATTTGGCTTTAGATTAGGTTGTCAATATTTATTTACTATTCATTTGCATTAGAAAGAAAATATTTGTGTATATGAATATGTATGTATGTATGTATGTATGTATGTATGTATGTATGTATGTAAATATATATTTGTTTCCCCCACAAGTCTAAGAGCTAAATTGTCTATAGTGTATGAGCGTGAATGAGTGTGTATGGATGTTTCCCAGAGATGGGTTGCAGCTGAAAGGGCATCTGCTGCGTAAAACATATGCTGGATAAGTTGGTGGTTCATTCCACTGTGGCAACACCAGATTAATAAAGAGACTAGGCCAAAAAGAAAATGAATGAATGAATGAACTAATGAATGAATTATTGTTGACTTTTTTTCTTTCTTTTTTAATTTTGCTACATTAGTTGTCATTCATTTTTAGGATGAAATGTGAAGCTATTTCTAAACATGTATAAGCTTATATTAATGCCTGGCTTTGTTTTATTTACAAAATACTTATTTATGCCTTACGGCTCCTTAAGGCAACTGGTTGTAAAAGTATTAGGCACATTAGAAAGCTAAGCCTAACTTATGCAACGACATCAGCATACACAGTTAGTTGGTCTTACAATTGCTCACTCTGTACTGTTTTAATGGTTTCAAAGTAGTTTTAGGCATTTGTAAGCTGGTCAGACTGGAAGACCATCTGGCAAACCATTTAAACCAGCTAAAGCCAGACTGAGCTTAGCTTAAGCTTTGCTAACCAGCTTAAGCTGATTTTAACGGTTATCCAAGTCTTCATAACTTCTCAAATCATCAGAAATGGTCAAGTTGAAGTTTTATCATCTCGGCTCTAAATCTAACTCAAAGATTATCAGTCATTTTAATGTTTTTAAGCAAGAAACAGGCCAAAATTACAGTAGAGGGGTGAAGAATGAAAAAATAGAAGTAAATAATAAAACCCTTTCTAAATATTTTTAAAATACTTTTGGTGGTTGAATAATTGTGCACACTTTATCTACTGATGATTTTGTTAAACTGTTTTCATGAAATTTTGTCCACAGCAGCAAATATCTTGCAATTGTAAGCATCAGCTGTCAGTTTGCAGTTCTAAGTTCATTCATTCATTCATTTTCTTTTCGGCTTAGTCCCTTTATTAATCCGGGGTCGCCACAGCGGAATGAACCGCCAACTTATCCGGCATTTGTTTTATGCAGCGGATGCCCTTCCAGCCACAACCCATCTCTGGGAAACACATCCATACATTCTCATTCGCACACATACACTATGGACAATTTAGCTTACCCAATTCACCTGTACCGCATGTCTTTGGACTGTGGGGGAAACCCACGCAACCACGGGGAGAACATGCAAACTCCACACAGAAATGCCAACTGGCCCAACCAGGACCTGCCCCAACCGGGGATTGAACCAGCGACCTTCTTGCTGTTAGGCGAACGTGCTACTCACGCGCCACCGTGGCGCCCCAGTTCTAAGTTAGCACTGGCAAACATATACTACAACCGTAGTGATAACAGTGAAGTGAAATGTGTTTTAAAATCTTCAGCATGATAAATTAGACCTCTCGATGTGTGACTAACACAGATTCAAATGACTTGAAAATCCCTTGCCAAAAACAAGTTGAGTTCATTTCCATATGTTATTAGCTTTAATGGTGCAGATATCCCACGGTCTGCGGTGTCAGCTCAAACCTGAGGGGCTCATCCCAAAATGCAGAGACGGAATGCTGACTGCAGGATACTAATTGTGCTTAATGCAGATACGGGTAACTAAACTTCAGAGAGAAACACCTTGCATGTACGGTACATTGGAGCACTCAGGAAATCACCCACTTACACACTTTCTTTATTTCCCCCACAGTCCAAAAGACATATGAGAGTATATGAGTATATGACTGTTCAATTTAATAGATATTTAATTGATTTTACTATCAAATATTGATTTAGATCAGTAGTTCTCAACCACGTTCCTAGAGGTCCACCAGCACTGCATGCTAAATGCTAAACGTGTTTTACAAATACTGTCAATTCTTAGATTTACAGCTGACAATTGACAGCTTACAAAATCAATACTTAGGTTTTCTACTTCAGAATTCAACCCTTAAATGAACTGTGTTCATTTCTGTATCTTGAACACAAAAGAATAAGCATAAAAAAGAAGAAATCCTGTTTCAACAATGGATTTTTTCCATGGTATGGATTTTTTTCTTGATTCACTATTCCGTCAAGCAAAGTGTTCTTCACCTGCAATGTAACAACAGCACAGAACACCTGTGTGTGAATGAGCGAGCTGGAGGTGTGAGATCAGCAGGAGCCGTCTTAATTAAACAAAAGAGGATGATGTTTATGAGGCGGTTGGATGCTGGTTGCAGGGGAGAATACTATGTCTGCGGGTTCATTGTGTGGCTGTAGATCGTCCTGACGTCTTGCCTCTTACTGTGAGGCCTTGAGCCACAAGCTGTAATTAGAGTTAATTGACTTACTGCTGAAAGTCATTGAGACCAGGTGCTCTGTTGTAGCACGGCCATCCTTATGAATCCCATAGAATAGATCAACTTCAGCCAGACTTTGCTACTTAAAAGTCCCCTGAAGTACCTTGAAACACAGTTTTTTTTCCGATGTATTTCGATAATTTGAACTGAAACAAGAATAAGAATGGTGGGGCATATCAATATTCCAAAAATAACCAAATGATGTAGCATTTATGTTATAACTCTGCTATGGGAGAATTGTTTATTCTTTATATATATATTGCACTGTGCCATATGGAAAACTGTGTAACAGACTTACTTAATTTTGAATATCCTAATTGCCTGTATACTGATTGTGTAAGTGTGTGGAATGTATAAATACATTTACTCACTGTTATGACACCTACAGGTGCATCTTGTTGTCTTTTATTTTGTAGATTAGTTTAGTCTTCCTGTTTTTCTGCCATGCAATTCTGCCATGTGCTTCTTAGTGTGTCCTGTTTTCATTGGTTGATTTAATCATGTGTCTTGTTCTTAATTGGTTGTCTTTGTTATGTGATGTTTCTCTTTGGTTTGATTCCCAGTGTTTGTTATATATACCCTCATGTTTCCTTTGTTCTTGGTCTAGTTCTGTGAAAAAGCTTAGTAAAAATTCTGTCACACTCAGAATCTTTCATCAAATATCATAACATTCACTTCCCACACAAAACGACTTTTCTTTACTTCTGGTCACATGGAATGCCTGTCGGGTGTGGATATCAGTGCGTGTCTCGTTTCTGTTCTGCTTTCGTCCATTCATCAATCTTTCTCCATTTTGTTAGTGACGGCCACCTTCCAACAATCCAATCGGTTCCTAAATGATGAATTCATGCATTGACCTACTTTTTTCTTTCATCTAAGGATCGTTTCAAGGGGATGGACAAACTTAATTTCCAATTCATGCTGACTTTAAGTGTGAACTTTGTGGTTGGGAAAAACATGTCTGATTTGTTTAAAAGCTGTTAAACTTCCCATACTGAAGAGATTTCTGATTGGTGAAAGGAAGGGGTGGGAAAAGAAAGTGAAGGAGAGCCAACATACAGCTGTCACTGTCTAATAGGATACACCTCTAAACAGGTAGTGTGGGTTGCCTTGTGAGTATTTTAGACATGTTTTGTTTTTAGTTTTATTATTGTAAGTTGAATTTGTGTTGAGACATTACATAGCATTAATCTTATAAGAGACCAAACTCGCCATTTATGTTCAAACAAAATGTAATTTTTTGTTGAATGAGAGAGATGGAGAGATTGGAGGAGGAGTTTGGATTTAGTTGTAGAAAGGACACAGATAGCGTCTTGATCCTCTCTCAATCATAAGTTAAGCTGGCACCATGGGATAGAGGACAGCAGATAGGAAGCATCAGCAGCCATCATCAGATGAAGTGAGAACTCGAGTGGAGGCATTGCCAGTCAGTGTCGGATGGAGTGAGAACTGGAGAGGACTGCACGCAATATCTGTTTGAATCCTGGACGAGCGTCAATAGTAAAATATTTTATTGGTCAGATGTACAGTATGGGGTAATGTCATTACAGTCATTGATGCATATTTTAAAACTGCATGTTTAAATGCTTTTATCTGACTCTGAGGTATTTTTTGTCAATAACCAAAAACACTCTGTTGCTCGGAATTATAGATTATACAAAAGTAAATAGAATATTAGGGAAGGATCATATTCTGGGGCACCACTGTGGCGTAGTGGGTAGCATGATTGCCTCACAGCAAGAAGGTTGCTGGTTTGAGCCTCGGCTCGGTCTCGTGGGTTTCCTCCAGGTGCTCCGGTTTCCCCCACAGTCCAAAGCCATGTGCAGGTGGATTGGGTGAGCTAAATTGTCCATATGTGTGTGAATGAGTGTCTATGAATGTTTCCCAGAGATGGGTTGCAGTTGGAAGAGCTTCCGCTGTGTAAAACATATGCTGGATAAGTTAACGGTTCATTCCGCTAAGGCAAACACAGATTAATAAAAGGACAAAGCCGAAAAGAAAATTAATGAATGAATGATCATCATTTTTTTTTCTTTCAAATATTAGTATCTCAACTATATATTGTTCTATCCTAAAAACAAAACAAAACAAAACCAAAAAAAAAAAACATACACAACAGCGAAAATCTTATTTATTCACATTTCAGGTGGTAAAAGAAAAGGAAATTTTGAATAATTGACTAATTCTGGTTTTGTGGTCCAGGGTCACATATCTTCTAAATGTCTTTGTTTAAGCGCACTCAAGCTTATAAAACATATTAATGTAACCACCCCCAAAATATTCGTTTTATTTAATTGATTGATTCATTAATTTTCCTTCGTCTTAGGTTTCCTTCGATTTATCAGAAGTCACCACAGCAGAATCAACTGCCGACTACTCCGACTACGCCGACATACGCAGCAGAAGTCCTTCCATCCACAACCCAGCACTGGGAAACACCAATACACTCTCTCATTCACACACAATCATACACTACAGCCAACTTAGTTTATTCAATTCATCTACTGTATAGCGCATGTCTTTGTTTGGTGGGGAAAACGGAGCACCTGGAGGAAACCAAATGGCCAACTGGCCTTGAACCAGCGACCTTCTTGCTGTAAGGCGCCAGTGCTAACCACTGAGCCACTGTGGCACCCTACTTTGATTTCAAGGAGACCTTAATCTCAAAATGAATTTGAAAAAGAATGAAGCCAAGAGACTGGAATAGCTAAAAAATGGCCCTGTCAGGCTGAAAAGACGTTTGATCTTCACAAAGACAAGTGCAATGTGGTGAGCGAGCTCATCACATAGAGCCAGATGAGGCAGAAAACTCCTCCCTTCGAGATCAGCCAATGTAGACTAATTCCCAGCTTTCAGTATCACTTCAGTAACCAACAGCACACGTCTAGTCTCATAGCGTCAGTTCCTGAAACTAACTACATCTCTAACCAACAAAACGACCGTCTGTCTAGATTGAGAATTCAACGGTTCCTCTGAACTTAACTCCATCGAGAGTGGCTCTCCTGCAAATAAATAGCCAGCATGCCATTTAGCTGAGCGTGTAATTTGTTTGCGCTGTGGACCGTGGTCTCACCATGTCCCTCAGCGGCGATGAAGACAGAGTGATGGTATGTCCGGTAATCCTGATTCTAAGCCGTGTGGTGGGGGATTGAATTATGTTGGGGTGTCTGATGCTACCGTCCGTCAACTGAGCCTCATTACCATCCCGTGTTCAGAACAGACATGGTGTATGGAAACCGGCCAACTACTGTAAACACCCTGGTATCACACTCTGACCCTCATAAACATGGCTTATGGAGGAGTAATATAGCACAGAAAAAGTGTTGTGTAAATATATTGATTTTACTATTAATCATGACCAGCATTTCAGACTGATTTATAGTTGATGATAAAAACTGCTTGTAAAGTGAATGTAATGAGATAGAGACATGTACTGTAAAATAATGGCTGGAAAACATGTTTCTTGTAGTATATAGGCTTAATGCACTGGCATGTAGTCTAGTTCATAATATGAGTTCACAATACGAGTCTTTCAAGCCCTGTTTGTATTAATAAACCAAAACCCATGCAACCAGTTTAATCAGAATCACACATCTTGGCCCATTTAAACAAGTTCCTTTAAAGAGTAGGTCCCACGAAATTCTAATTCATTTTTTAGATGTTAGTATCAGTGTGTAAGTCTTAAGCATGTCTTGAGCATCAGCACATAAGTCTTAAGCAAGTATAAACTAGTGTGCTCAAAATAGTGATAAAGTTCACATTTAGGAGACATAAATATACGAAACTTACAGTTTGTCAGTCCTGACTAAATGAATCAACAATTTTGTGACATCACCTCATACTTACGTCAAATCTTCTGACTAATCTAATGCTCTCTAGCATCTTACATGTAATGTAATGTGTATTTATATACAGTAGTGCATTTATTGTGTATGGCCTTACACCCAAAGTGCCTTACATTCATGAGGGGGGTCTCTCCACACTACCACCAGTGTGCAGCATCTACTTAGATGATGCGACGGCAGCCACAGGACACCAGCACACCAGCTATTGATGGAGTGGAGAGACAGTGATAGAGCCAATTCGGTGGATGGGGATGATTGGAAGGCCATGATCATAAGGGTCGATTGAGAGACTTTTGGCCCGGACACCGGGGTTACACCCCTACTCTTTTACGAGAAGTGCCATGGGATTTTTAATGACCACATAGAGTCAGGACCTCGGTTTAATGTCTCATCCGAAAGACGTCCTGCCCATCTGACACATGTCCTGCCCCCTTCAAGACACTTTTCATTTCCTTTGCATTTGATGCACTTGACCTCAACCACTGTCACAAGCAGTGCTGTGATAAAAACAAAACACTATTGGTTGCTTATTTATAAAGGGAGGAGCTACTGTATGTCCTGTTATTTCTTCATGTTTCAGTTGAGATTATGTCAAACATGGAATAAAAAATATATATACATTTCAAAGCACTTCTCGGGACATTTAACTAAATCAAGAACAAATTGCAAAATCAGTTTAGTCAGAATCATGGATAAATGACAAACAAACGAGCCAGTTCTTTTTAGCAAATCAAAATGTACAACGGGCCAAAGGAATGATGCCAATGGACTTAGACAGCTAGAAAATGGCCCTGTCAGGTTTAAAAGGCATTGCAGCATGCAGCACGACCAGTTTGGTCAAAATCACAAACAGACTCTTTTGAACAGGTTATTATTTTTTTTTACTGAATCAAAAACAAAGCACAACTATTGTAATTACAGCCAGAATCACAACAGGAGTAAAAAAAAAAAAGTCCTTTATAGTGAATTAACAACACAGAACACATTTTGTGTAGTTTGATTTACGAACATGACTCTTTTGAATGGGGTCTTTTAAACGAACATTTCAAAAATTATTCATCAAACAACAAAGTTTGTGAATGAGAATCAAGGAATATGACACCAAGATCTACCGCAGATATGTACTGTATGCAGCTTCGCATTTAGATCCATAACCTCAATTTTGAGTGAACATCTCTGGTAAAGCAGCAGTTTATTTTTTCAAGGATGATACAAAAATAACCCACCCTCATTAAAATGTGAAAGCAATTATATCGCTACTGGTCTTCACGGGGGCAGATTAAGGACCACACAAAGGGCCGGACACAAATGTCTGTTTTTAAAACAGCAGACCCTCCTGAGGGTCTCTTTTTTGGGTTGAGAGCAGCCTTAGACTGAAAATTTGCAGCTCTCATTCTGTCCTCGGGTCTCTTAATGATGAGCCAGGGAAAACAGATTTGAGCTTTATTCTTTATGATTGGAGCTGTGAGTGGAAGAGAATGTGAGTTGAGCTTCATTCTCATGGCTGTCTGGGGGCATCGGCGTAAACCTGGCCCAGTTTGATTTCCACTGAGATCTATGAGACCCAGGCAACGTCACACGGTTGACTTGTGAAGTGGGAGAGCCACTTCAAATTAAAATAAATAAATGTATTGTCAATAACATTTAAATTAAGCATATTTAAACTAATATAATTCTATTTATGAGATTATATTTTATAAATGTCTCATAGATGTTAAAAATGGTATAACAGGATATGGCAATTAATCAAATTATATTAATCAACAATAATCATGTTTTATTTATTTATTTTACTTTGTTTTATGGGTCCTTTGTTTTTTTAATTGGCTGGGTCCTTTTAACTTTTAATTTATATAAACTATTAAAAAAACCCAAAATAAAATAAATAAACTAACAAAAAAGAATGAATCAGTAACAATCTGGGTTCAAATTGCCGATGAACAGTTGACACATGCAGTTAGCACACATTCCCATTTTTAAAAATTGCATTAAAATAACAGCTCTGCAGTATTAACAATGAGAGACTGGTATCAGATTTGCAGATTGATCAATTAGAATTACAACTTCCATTTATACTATTTCACGAGTTCACACTTAGCTGATGAGTGATTATAAAGCTTGTTTGGCATGCTGTCCTGGGAGAGATCCCTGAGCTCATAAGATCCCTGAGCCCGGGGCTGAGTTTGAGCTCAGGTAGATCTCAAGAACTCCCCTACTGTAGTAGCCAATGAACAGATAGTGATTGCTCTTAAGAGATAACTACTTACTAGGAGCATGTCTATGGCGGCGATTTGGACTAGTCAATTAAGTTGTGTTTTTGGACGGTGGGAGGTAACCGGGGAACCCGGGGGAAACGCACATTAGCACAGGGAGAACGTGTAAACTCCCTGAAACGTGGATTGGTACGAGCTTGATTGGTAAGGACTAGAACCTGTGACGTTCTTGCTGTGAGGCAACAGTGCTAACCACTGGGCCACCGTGCCACCCATCTAGGAAAGGAGGAGGAGTAGGGGTGGAAGGGGGGATTTTTCAAAATAAAGATGGCTGTGATATGGAACTTAGGGTATTTATAGTGGCTTAACAATAGTCTGATTGGTGAAGCTGCAAGCAATCATAAGTACGTGATCCTCTCGAAATTAGTTCATAAATAAACTTCACAAAGTAGCTCTTCACAGTGTTTGTCTTGATTTCACAGACTTTTGACCACTACAGACTGAACAGAAGAAATTAACTGAAGAATATGTGAAACGTGGCAGGACCTTAGAGCCATGCCTACCGATGACATCATAAACCACAGACCACTTGTACTTCTGAAATGATGTCACACCAGCTTGGATTTATAGGTTTCCTGACAAAAAAAAAGCTGAATCTATTCATTTCAACAGCTAAACTGGTGAGCGTTCCACACTACTGGGAGCAGAAGAAAAAAAATCAGCAAGCGCAAACTATTGCAAATGCAGACATGAGAAGACTGGTAAAACACTTAGAAGGAGACAAGAAATCCTGTTTCGCTGTCAGCTGTCTTAAGCAGGCTAAAATCTTAAGCTGTATCGATGCCGGCTAATCAAACAGCTCCCTGCTCCGCTGAATTCGCTTTGATGTGGGCAGACACCAGGAATACTGATGCTCGTCTCCTTTGTCAGGCTGCGTAGATCGAACTCAGACATCGCAACACCACGTCTGACGCACACGGCTGTGATTTCACTTACCAAAAATGCCCTATAAATCCCTTGGCCTGAGAGTGTCTGTCTAATAGGTTCCTAATGAGGCAAAGCATAGGACCGGGGTTTACAGGACAGAGCTTCCAGAATCTGAGAGCAATGCAGTGCAAGCAGATAAACTGCATGTAAAAACCTGTGGGGTGAAAACACACATCTGACAGGAGCTGCAGAGCAGCAGCTAGGTTCATGCATGCAGAGCAGTCTGTCAGAGGCTTCATCGCTGAAGAGCACTTGGGTCATTTTCAAAGGCTTTCATTATGTTTGCCAGGGTCGCTCCAGCTTTTAACAACATCATTCTCCATCTGACAGCCTGCCTGAGGCATCAGCTTGAGCTAGGAAATGTGCACCATTAGAGATTTAAATCAGCATTGTTGAAAAATTGATTACGGTAGAATTCTATAAACACAATTAAGAGAGACATCTTGATAAAGTTTCTAAACACTTAGATACAACAACAACAACTATATTAGCGTTAACACAAGCTGACAGTATTGATCTGTTTATTAAAAGTGTGCACCGCTGCTGTCATTTGCTATTTAAAGCAGGATGCTTTCTGATTTATCTGTCTCTGTTTTTTTCCTTACTTTCACATTCATACTTTTTAGCTGAGTTTTTTTAGCAGAAGTGATTCAGCAAAAAACAAAAAGTAAATTTGAATTGTGTAATAATTAGAGCAAATCTGTTGATAATATATCAATATATAAAAACCAGTAATGTACATTTGTGTAATGCACATTTGTGTAACGAATAAATGTCTAAATTTAAATATTATTTAAATAAATGAAAACATTTGCCCACTGACCACTTTATTCGGTACACCTGTCCAACTGCTTGTTATTGCAAATTTCTAATCAGCCAATCACATGGTAGCAACTCAATACATTTAGGTCAAGATGATCTGCTGCAGTTCAAAAAAAAGAGAAAAAATGTCTATTGAGCGGCGAATGGAGGAGAATGGCCAGACTGATTTGAACTGATAGAAAGGCAACAGTAACTCAAATAACCACTTGTTATAACCGAGGTATGCTGAAGAGCATCTCTGAACATACAACATGTCAAACCTTGAGGCAGATGAGCTACAGCAGCAGAAGACCACACCGGGTGCCACTCCTGTCGGTTAACAGGAAACTGAGGCTACAATTCGCACAGGCTCACCAAAATTGGACAATAGAAGATTGGAAAAACGTAGCCTGGTCAACCTGAGTCTCAATTTGTGCTGCGACCTTCTGATCGTAGGGTCAGAATTTGCCGTAACATGAAAGCATGGATCCATCCTGCCTTGTATCAATGATTGAGGTTGGTGGTGGTGTAATGGTGTGGGGGGATATTTTCTTGGCACACTTTGGGACCATTAGTACCAATTGAGCATTGTGTCAACGCCACAACCTTCCTGAGTATTGTTGCTGACCATGTCCATCCCTTTATGACCACAGTGTACCCATCTTCTGATGACTACTTCCAGCAGCATAACGCGGCATGTCATAAAGCGCAAATTACGCCAGACAGGTTTCTTGAACATAACAAAGCGTCCACTGTACTCAAGTGGCCTCCACAGTCACCAGAACTCAATCCATTAGAGCACCATTATGATGTGGTGGAACGGGGGATTCGCATCATGGATATGCAGCCGACAAATCTGCAGCAGCTGTGTGATGCTATCATGTCAATATGGACCAAAATCTCTGAGGAATACTTCCAGTACATTGTTGAATCTATGCCACGAAGAATTAAGACAATTCTGAAGTCAAAAGGGGGTCCAACCCGGTACAAGTAAAATATACCTAATAAAGTGGCCTGTGAGTGCACATTATGACTTACATATATACATTTACTTAGATAACTGCTATTATATTAATAGCAGATTTCAGAATGCAACAGTGTACCAAAATAAGCCGGCAGAGTTTAAGCTCCTACATTGATTCATTTGTATAGAGTATGTTTCAGTTAGAAGAGAGTCACTACACCCGGGAATGACTAAGCATAATGAACTTATGATTTAGTCCTTCCGGTCACTGACTTCTCAAAGCTTGGAGGTGCATTTATGAGAATAGAAGTGCAGGGCCTTCTCTCTCTCTCTTTCTGTCTGTCCTTCTGGATGGGGTGCACAATAGAGCCAGTGTGCATGTATTCTAATTAACTAATGAAGTGCACAAAATGAGCTGCCCCCTTTAGCCTGAGATAGTCCCATTCAGTGGAAACTACACAGCAACTCTCTGCATAGTCAAACCATTTTACTGCTCGATATAAAGCCTGGCATTGATCAAGTCCAGCAATGGTGGCATTTTTTTTTTTGGGTCATGGAGTTGTCTGATAAGATTTATGTGTTTGGCTGGAACGTCCCCAGTGACCGAACCTGTTAACTTTTCCTTGCCGCAATCTGACAGCACGCGATGCATTTATTCCTGCCCTGCATCTTATTCACAACATACTGCAAACCTGCATTGTGTTCTTGCTTGCTAGTGTAGATCCATATGTTTCTAGGCAACAGAGACTGAAAAATTAATATCAATTTGAAATGATGAAGGAGAAAAGCAAAAACATGGATAAATACATTCTGTAGTAATTGTTTTATTGGCTTACTCAAATTCTGGTAAGTGGTTCAAATGCGTTCTTTCCCCAAATGCTATATAGGCCAATATAAAATGTTCACTCTTCCCTCATACAGTATGTCCGCTTAACTAAATTGAATTTTTTTTTCCATGGAGATAAATGGATAAAGAGACATTGAGACGGCAGCTCTTTTTTTGATCCAAACCTCTAATAGTAATGCTAATTGATGCTAAATGATGTGTGTGGCTGAGCGAGCGAGTATCGTACTGTCATTAAGCTCTGTGTGTTTGTGTTTGAGTAGGTCAGTAATTCTCACCTCTCTGAACACCGCTTATAGGATCTAGTGTGTTTTAACTGCAGCTGAGAGTACTTGAACTTGAACTAGCCTCTTTGCTACAGTACAAAAGTACAATTAAACACAATGTTTTTTTTTTTTTTCGCTTATCTGTTTCATTCAGTTTAAAATAACTACTTTTTCTCTGTGTGAGTGGTCATTGGAGCCAGGCACTGGGAGAGTTTATGGTGAATTTTTGCGTGAATAATTTTCATATCATGGTAGTATTGATCTGAGGAAAAACTAATGCCATATTTGTTTTCTGTGAAGTAAAAAATCTTCTAATTAATCTTAACATTTAAAAAAGTATGATTGAAATAACATATTACAGGTTAACGTTTGAAAATGTATAATTTGGCAATTAATTGAATTATATAATGCATCAATATTTACAGAAAAAAAATATGAAAATAGAATGTATTAATAATAATAATAATAATAATAATGATAATAATAATGATGATGATGATGATGATGATGATGATAATGATGATGATACTACTACTACTACTAATATTAATAACAATAATAATAATAATGACTACGATAATACTACTAGTACTACTACTACTACTAATAATAATAATAATAATGATGATGATGATGATGATGATAATACTAATACTAATAATAATAATAATAAAAAATAGGTAACACTTTATTTCGATGGTCCATTTGAGTATTAGTAGACTGTCTACATAATATCTGTTAATACTGACATTTAACAGACATTTAACTGACTATAAGAAACTTTGCAAGTACATGTCAACTTACATTAACCCAACCCCTAACACCAACCCTAACCCCAACCTAACCGTCAACTTATAATCTAATGAGAATTAGTTGCCATGTAACTTAAATTCAACAAACGAACCATCAAAATAAAGTGTGACCTAATAATAATAAAATTAATAATAATAATAATAATAATAATAATAATAATAATAATAATAATTCAAATATTTTACTAGTAATTATTTTATGCTTATTGATATTTTGAATTGTTTCAAGTTTTAGCTTTTCATTATTTTTATATTTTCATTTTTTTTTTTGTTATGGTTTTAGTTAACTATATTAACTCTAAAAAAGTGTAAATATAATTAAACAAATTACAAAGCTCATTCTGTCCATCAGTGGTGTCCAGTCTCTGTAAATGGAGTTTCGATCACAAATTATTGAATAGAAATATTACTAAAACTTAATTTAATAAAATCAATTTAGACTGCATTCATCTTTTCTTTGAAAAGCTGCACTAAATTACTGCATCCAATCAACAGCCCTTATTATAAAACGCTTACATAAAAAAGAGATAGCTGTGCTCAATTTGTCTTTCTTTGCTCAGGTATCAGGGACGGAGAGATTGGCCCATTATCAAGCAGACAGATCCTTGCTTTGGATGGCCTCCTCTTCAAGAATGACCTATCGGGTCTAGGAGCCCATTTCCTCTCTTCCGTTGCCTGGCAACAGGCCATAAATGTACGGTGGTTGGTGCGTGTGCAGGGCCAGTCAAAGCATGTATTGATGGAGGAAGAGACAAGGCCGATAGGGCTTTAATTGTAGATCTGGGCTCTCTCAAGGGAAGCGGAGGCTCAGACCCACCTCTGCTGTATTCATTAGCCGCGGCAAAAGGGCCTCACTTTGCATATTGACATTTTGATAAATGCTCCTGATCTGCAAAAGCAGTGTTATGAAAGCCGTTCTACCAACTAGTCCAACGCCTGAGGCAAAGAACGGCTTTTGTTTCCTATTCGGCTGGGAAAGCGTGAGCTGAGTACAGCTGCTCTCTCAGGTTAGCGTCAGAGGCTAACAACAGCACCTGCAACTGCTCTGAACTGCTAGCATCTCCACACAGAAGTGGCAAAATAATCAATATTCCCACCCCCAAACTCACACCATCAGCTGAGCCAATGAAAGAAGCTGAAACAAACACAAATGAACCGCAGTGTTACAAGTTAAGCATGTAAGATGCATTCACTGAAGTGCGAGTCAACTTTTGAAGACAAAATAAGCAGAAACAAGACAAGGGTAAAGCAAGCATAAACACTTTTAGAATATAAATGAATGTCATGGGGGCATCACGGTGGCGCAGTGGGTAGCACAATCGCCTCACAGCAAGCAGGCCACAGGATCGAGTCTCAGCTGGGTCAGTTGGCATTTCTGTTTGGAGTTTGCATGTTCTCCCCTTGTTTATGTGGGTGTCCTCCATGTGCTCCGTTTCCCCCTAAATTGTCTGTAGTGTGTGTGTGTGAAAGAGTGTGTATGGATGTGTCCTAGTGATGTGTTGCAGCTGGAAGGGTATCCGCTGCGAATAAACATATGCTGGATAAGTTGGCGGTTCATTCGACTGTAGCATCACCAGATTAATAAAGGGACTAAGCTGAAAAGAAAATGAATGAATGAATGAATAGATTTGATGAATTTGATTGGTTTCTTCACTGCAGGTAAGCTTAACAATTACATGTTAACCTTTTATTGTGAAGTGCCGTATAAAATAGTAAGAATAAGCATATTTTTACGAAAGGAAGTGCTACGTGAAAAGTATATTTGCACAGGTTCACACAAAGAAATCTGTAAAATAATAGAAAAAGTACTGGCAGCTGATTACCAGGTTTTGGTACTAAAATTTGCTACAGACAATATACATTAAATTATACAACTTTAAATTAACATTTACATTTTTTTGTAACTTGTGGTATAAGTTACAAAAAATGTAAATGTTAATTAAAAGTTGTATAATTTAATGTATATTGTCTGTAGCAAATTTTAGTACACACTAATACGGTTTAGTTTAAAAACTCACATTTTTCTCTCTATTTTGGCCTTCCATCCACACTAACAGAAGCAATTTTAGTCAAACTCTCTCCTAAGAGGAGATTGTGTGACGTTTCAATGATCCGGAAAGTAAGTAAACTCTAGGCTAATAATGCGGGTTAAAGAGTCTTATGTCTGTACACCTGCACAGTACATTGAAGAAAGCATTTAGAGGTCTAATGTATCATAAATGTCTGAAAATTATTGTGTGGATGTAGAGTGCTTTATATGAAACATTCATTCATTCATTCATTTTCTTTTCGGCTTAGTCCCTTTATTAATCCGGGGTCACCACAGCGAAATGAACCGCCAACTTATCCAGCATTTGTTTTACGCAGCGGATGCCCTTCCAGCTGCAACCCATCTCTGGGAAACATCCATACACACTATGGACAATTTAGCTCACCCAATTCACCTGTACCGCATGTCTTTGGACTGTGGGGGAAACCGGAGCACCCGGAGGAAACCCACGCAACCACGGGGAGAACATGCAAACTACACACAGAAATGCCAACTGACCCAGCCGAGACTCGAACCAGCGACCTTCTTGCTGTGAGGCAATCGTGCTACCCACTAGGCCACCGTGGCGCCCTTATATGAAACAGCGTTTTTAATTTTTTTTTTTTATTTAACCAGATTAGTGTAAACGTTGTCTAAAAAAGCCTAGAGTTTTTTTTGTCACATAAAAAAAAATAAGTCCATATGACTGACAATTTTGCTTTGGGTTAAAGTTTCATAGTTGGTCACCATAATTTGGCAAGCTTATCAATAATAAAATGTTTGACCACAGTTTTCATTGTTACACCATTAAAATGCACCCTTTTTGAAATGAAGTTATACTCATTTTGACATCTATACTTTTTGACTCTCTAGTTTTTCCAGTGTATTCCACATGTCATCTCTAGATCTCTAAAAGTTCAGCATGTTAAATTGATGTGTCGGATGTTCTGTTAAACAAATGAGTCAGTGAAGAGAATCCAGACTCATTTTGAATGATGAATAAAGACCATTGATACTTGTTTATGAAGACAGTTAATTCTTTACACATTAGATAAAAACACAGTCACTTTTGATGATGCGAGTTCTTTTATGTTGTCTTGGTGTATTATGAATTTCTAATAAGCAGTTCAAGTTATAAGCTCTGTTAAAATACCATTTAAGCTCATTCACAGTATTTGTGGCTTAATCTTGATTACCAAAAATATTTAAAAAATAGGCTACATAACTGAGAAATAAATAAACATATATTATTGTTATTATTATTATTATTATTATTATTATTATTATTTCATATTTAATGCTTCATTTTCAAAGCAACAATAGTTCCAAATTAAATTCCACTTTACACAGAAACCATACATACTACTAACATACTAACATGTTTATGTCTTGTGGCTGAGCATTTTTAAATTCACAGACTCATTCCATTCACTTCTATTTAAAGTACCAAAAACATATTTTCTGGTAATGCAAACATGTCTCAACCGCTGTGGTTTGAGCTTGACTTGAACTGAACTCTTCAAAATATTTCTTCAAAGCATGATTCTGTAGGTAAGAAGTAAACCCAAATTCGCTGAGTCACTTTCCACTGCCTTGAAAAGTCCAGTTCAAATGCGTTTCTCAAGGTTTTGCAGTGACACTTAGCAAAACAAACCCTCATGCTTCAGGGACTCAGTTAGAGAGGCTACTTCGAAGAGCGAGCGAACATCAGGAACAGCAGCGTCACGTGTTTCTCCAGCTCTCTAAGGATACATTCCTTCAAAGAGCAAACGAGAAATGAAAGTCTGCCACTGAGACCCACTGAATGCATAATGCCGTATCATTATTTACACAGTCCGTTCTGAATAACCACGACAGCCTCTGGAAACCTTGCTCTGCAGCTCTTAACTCAGTCTCCATCCATTAGCCATGAGCAATGACAACGCATGAAAGCTACAAAAAAAAAAGAGGAAGCTCTCCAAATCTTCCCAAATTACCATCTGAGAAAAATCCATAAAGAGTAAACAGTCCATCATTGAATTAGACAGAAAAAATAATACTTGTGCCACTCAACGACACAAAAAGCTTTCGAGACAAAACGAACCAAGCAAATGTGTAATCGCCTGTGCTATTTGAAAGAGCTGCTGCGGTCTGATGTGTGTGTTTGTGTGTGTGTGTGTGTGTGTGTATGTGCAGTTCGGTGTACACAAGCTTCTGTGCTGAGATGAAAAGAGGACCTCTATTCCCAGAAAGGGACGGGACGAGACCAACAAACAAGATTTCACTTTGATAAGCCTTCACAGAAATGCATGCCGAAAATTAAGGCCTACAATTGCGAACAAGGCCACCTAAGTGAGCAGGAGCCATCACTAATTGCAGCTTTAAAGCTAATAGGTTAAGTACACGATGTCTCCAAAAATGCCCTGAGTGAAAACAAATATTCTTATTAAGCTTGTTGGTAATTAGTTATTTGGCAGTTACTGTGAGGTTATTCAATTGTTTGTTTGGTGCTTTGTTCAATTGCTTTTTTTTCAACATGCGTTTAGTCCTTAATGAACTGAGAATTTAGTAATATTGGTAAAGCAGTGCTTTAATATTGGTTCACGCAATAATAATTCTAACATTAAAACTGTTAGTAAACATTATATTAAGGTTTCGTAAGTTAAAGTGAGTGAACAAATGTTAATTTCTGCATTGCTAAATTAAATATAAATCATTGCTAATATACTGCTAAAGTCAAAACAATGACCTTAATATAAAAAATGAAGTTATCAAAAAATTTAACTGCTTTAATCCAGGCAAACTAAAACAACTGTTACTTCCTCCAGAAGAAAAACATATTACAGGAAATACTGAGAAAATTCCCCTTTTTCTGTTAAACATAGCGCGGGAACTATTTGAATACATTTTTAGAGAAGGGCTAATAATTTCCCTTATACAGTTTCTGTGTATATATATATACTATATATTAATATATATATATATTAAAACGTAATGAATTTCATAAAAATAAATGGCTCACAGTAACTCAATTATACTATATAATATATTTCAACAAAATCTGATCAGACGTCTGAACTGTTTAAGCTAACTGAGTGTATTAAAGATGTAAAAGACTGGATGACCAACAATTTCCCTCTTTTTAATTCAGAAAAAACAAAAGTATCACTTAACGGGACAAAATCCTGTACACAGCAGATCTCACAACTCAACGAGCAATTAAAGAGAAACAAAGTTAGCATTAGCTCTACTGTAAAAGGTGTTTTATTAGATAGCAACTTAACTTTTGACCGTACTGTATCTCACGTCACAAAAACACATTCTTTCATCTGACAAATAACACTAAGTTACGAAGCATGCTATCTATCTCAGATGCTAAAAAGCTAGGTTATGCTTTTATGACTTCTAGGCTAGATTACTGTAATGCTCTGTTCGCTGGTTGCGCAGCATCCTCTATTAATAAGCTACAGTTAGTGCAAAATGCAGCGGCCAGAGTTTTTACCTGGTCAAAAATGACTTTATGACAATGTGACCATATCACCTCATTTTTATCCTCCTTACACTGGCTGCCTGTTAAGTTCTGTATTTATTATAAAATATTGCTTCTTACCTATACAGCTTTAAATAATGTAGCTCCTGCTTATCTAATCAATCTTCTGTCTCGCTACAATCCAACCTGCTCTTTATGATCTCAAAACTCAGGGCTTCTGGTAGTACCCAGAATAAAGTCCACTAAAGGAGGTTTCCTTCCCATTTCCTTCTCATTTATGGCTCCTAAGCTCTGGAATAGCCTTCTTGATAATGTCGGAGGCTCACACACACTCTTTCAGTTCAAAACTAGATTATGCTCATTATGCTATGATGCATGAGTGTGCTCCATGCAGGTGATTGGGCTTGAAATATCACCTGTAGGACACACTCCTCCTGTCTTAATGGATTTTGGTGGAAATACTTATATGCTTTATATGTTTGTTTCTATGTTTGTTTCTATAACTACTATTTTTTATTTATTATAATTTTCACATTGACAATTAATATTCCCTTGTTTAAATACATTATGAACAGCCACTATGTTAATTATATTCCTTGTTCACTATTTTCACATGGGGATGCTAATCTTGAGGCCCCTTAGGATTGTGCAGCCCGATTGATGGGATCCATGACAAGTGAAGAGATGATGCTAACCTTCGAGGACCTCAAGGACAAGACATATGAACAGTTGATGCCAACCACTGAGGACTTGCAGGACAACACATACACTTAATACACAAATAAACTTCATTACACATGTACACATAGACATCAACTATATGCAATAAAATTGCAGGTTAACTATGTCTGTATATAATAACTTATATTTGATTCTAAATAACTTAATTTGACTGTAAAGTATTACTGTGCACCTTTTGTAAAGCTGCTTTGAAACAATAATTATTGTAAAAAAAAAGAGCTAAACAAATAAGTTTGAATTTAATTATTAATATTAATAATATTAATATTAATAAATGAGACTTTACTCTTACCAAGCTTTCTAACTTTTACTTTGCAAACATTTCAATTTGTATTTTAAAAGCCATGAATACTATAAAAAAAATACATGCTGAACAAGTCATTCCAGAAACTATTAGTGGACAAATTGAATATACTAGTGAGTGAAAAGTGTTTGAAGTCCAAAAGGTTAAAAGCAGGCACATCTAAAAAAAGACCTTCAATAAATCTATAGTCTTGTCAATACTTCAAAATGATTAGAACCAAAAATACCACCAATATCTCCCAAATCTGAATGAATTGACCAGAGCAGCCCTGTAATAGCTTCAAAGACTTCCATTCAGCTAATGAGAGAGAGGATGTCATTGAAGGAATGACTAATGGCGTCGCTCAACATATGGGCGTTGACGTTCTCAGTCAAGGGCTTTCCTGGCATTCCGGGATCCCGCAGGCAGCAAGATTCTGCTCTATTCTAAGACTGAAAGATTTTGGGCTAAATCCAACTGGAATGGCAGAGAATGGAAGCTACCGCACGAGTGACTCTCGACAGCTGCTGGGCTTCCGAATGCCAGTCACACAGTTCAGCACTTCTTCTACACAAGACTAAACAAACTTCAGCCGAACGTCACAACGTCATAAATACAAATCCAATTCAACAGACTATTATGATTCAGTCATGTGTCTCAGTCTCGCAACAGTGACATTTCCAGCTAAGCAAAACAGATGCTCCAAAGCTAACGTTAAAGTAAAGTATTCATGTGATTAATTAAGTCGATTTATTTTCTTTTTGTTTAAAATAGAATATACTAAGGAAACGTGCATTGTTCATAATAACAAATACACATTATAAATATGAAATCTAGTTAAAAGAATAATTCACCCCCCAAAAAGAACATTTACTTGACATTTACCACCCTCATTTGGTCCCATTCCGAGTTTCAATTTTTTTTTTGTTGAACACAAACTAATCTATTTTGATAAATGTTTGAAACCTGCAGTCATTGACTTCCATAGAAGGAAAAGAAAACACTATGGAAGTCAATGGTTAGATTTCAAACATTTTCAAAATAACTTCTCATGTTCAACAGAAGAAAGAAACTCAGGTTTAGAACAAATTAATATAATTTGATGGCTATATTTAATATGTAAATTAAAGTTAAGCATATTATAAAGAATAAGTCTGACATCAGTTAAAAAAAAGAGTCAATTAATCTTTTTATTTCTTTCTTTTTTTAAGGTTTAAAGCTCTCTAAATTAAAGAGATGGTTTTATATAAAAGGCACAATTTATCCCGTAAACCCTTTCTCTTGAAGAGCACATTATTTGCAGTTGCTGTGCAAAGTACCAATAATAGAAAAAGCCATTATTAATGTTTCTTTGAAATGTGCACTAAATTCAATAACACTATTCAGAGCAAAAGATTATAACTCTGCGCTCTTTAAGTTTTTCAAGGTCTATCCAACCAGGGTTCCATAGGTCCTATCGTCTTTTACTAAAAGATCGTGTTTTTTTTTCAGACTGCATATTTTCATAATACCATATTTTAAAAACTTTTTTCTTGTTTTTATTATTATTATTATTATTATTATTATTATTATTATTATTATTATTATTATTATTATTATTATTATTATTATTACACATCATTTGAGTCCAACAGCAGTTACAATAACCTGCAATGTCATAAAGCAAACAAACAAAAGTAATGTTTTTATATGTATAAATGTAAAATAAACCATAGTTAATGTCACCCACATAGACAAAAGCCAAAATACAAACATTTTTGCATCTCAAAACTTGTTTTTTTTTTCATCATTCATCTTTTTTTTAAACATTTGAACCAAATATTAAAAAAAATACCTCTTCTAACCAGGTACTTGCCTGCACCTACTATTGGTTTTATTAATAAATCAGTAAATGTACCAGCACAAACACACTCAGTCCTAATTATTAACCATTTTAAACAAATTTAGGGGTCTCTTGCTTCATGTTTTACTTGGTGAAAATGGCCAAAATAAAGACCTTCACAATCCATATCCTCTTTTATATTTTGTAGAATGTTTTTAAAAATGTTGCCCACAATGTTTCCTGAATTTTAGAAGATAAAAGTAAAAACTAAATGTCCTCTTTACTCCAAAAGATGAAATTCCATCACTACCCAACATATTTCACCCGCAAACATTAGATCACATATAACAACATGCATAGCAGCAAAAAACGGCATTGTTTCCCACTACACACATTTTCACCAGAAAGGCAAAGTATTGATAACACTATCATAGCAGGGTTTTATAACACTGCATAAAAAGCTTTGCAAAAACCCTTTCAATATGACAAATCTAAAACATTCCTATATCTGGAGGTAAAGCATAACATGAAAAGACCGTCTAAATCTCTTCATACGTCAATTTCGAATAGTCAACATACACACCAAGCTCAAATTCTGAAGTTTAGTGCTGATACACTTTTTTATAGAACAGGTGATAACGCAAGCATGACCCCTTGTTGGTTTAAATCCACAACCTACAACCTTATATTTACCCGGCCAGACATCCTGCATGTTGTGACTGACTCACTGTGTGCCTAGGACACCACAGAGAACAGCAGCAATATATTCATCAAGCAGCGTTTTATTTCTTCAGCCTCCCTCATGCACCACAGGATTACCACTGACATTTAAGGGAAGTATTGGAAAGTCTGCCTCCTCACTTTCTGTTTTCCTTTGTGCCGGAGATTTGTGGAGCTCTCCTCATCCACTGGTCAGACCAGGAGCATCTCAAACTTCGCCTGCAGGCCGTGATTTGTGGGGTCGCTCCTCAGAACGATTGCTTCCGCTGCTCTGGCCCAGATGTCATCAATCAAAGGCAGTGAATGTGGAGAGTGAGTATTTTGGCAGATGTCCATGTCATTAAAAGGTGAAGAGAGTAGTGCTCCTGCGTCAAGCACAAGGTGAATGTAGGTGCACTCTGTGTTTACATTGTGTCCCCTGGAAACCTTTTGCTTTAACTCACCATTTCTATTCGCAACATTCCTTCAGGCCTGAAACGTCCCCGCTGAGACGCTTCCCGATGGGTTTCAAATCAGAGAAATAATGGGCCACTTGTTCCAACTTGTTTTATTTTTAGGCAAAGGAGATCCATCATTCACTAGATTTGTGCTTGCTGTGGTAGCCTTATAGGGATAGTTTAAGGGTTAGTTCAAATGAAAATACTGTTATAAATTACTCAGCCTCATGTCATTCCTTCGATCACCTTCCGAATGCAAATTTCACTTTACATGAAATCTCAGAGCTTTCTGACCCTCCATAAACAGCAATGGTCCTGCGATGATCAAAGTCCAGAAAAGGAACCAAATACACTGTCAAAACATTCTGTGTGCTTCAGTGGTTCAAATGTAATCATATGAAAAAAACTGTAAACATGACTTTGTTCACAATGACGCTTACATTTTGCACTGCTGAGTCCAACAGTAAATCTGTCATATTGCTTGTAGTAGATGCACACCCTGATCTCACATGTAAGAGAAGACATTGGTAAAAATTTTTTTTTTTTTTTTTTTTTTTACAGTTTTTTTTGCCACACAAAAGCCTTCTTCAAGCTTTGTGTGGTTACGGTTGATTTGCTAAAATCATGGAAAATTTTGACAGTTTTTTGGGGTTAGTTTTCTTTTGTTTGCATGTCTCTGGACCCTTCCTGTCTATGGAAGGTCAGGAAGCACTCAGATTTCATCTAAAATATCTTCATTTGTGTTCAGAAGGCAAAGATGTCAACATGGGGAGGGTGAAAAACCTTTATTTGAGGGGTGAACTAACCCTTTAACCCAAAAATGAACATTGTGTCATCATTTACTTACAAAGTAATGTATGAATTTTGCATTCATTCATTTTCTTTTCAGCTTAGTCCCTTTATTAATTTGGGGTCACCACAGGGGAATGAACCGCCAACCCATCCAGCAAGGGCCAACCCTTCCAGCTGCAACCCATCCCTGGGAAACATTCATACACACTCATACACTATGGACAATTTTAGCAACCCAATTCACCTATACCACATGTCTTTGGACTTGTGGGGGAAACCGGAGCACCTGGAGGAAACTCATGCAACCCACGCAACGGGGAGAACATGCAAACTCCACACAGAAATGCCAACTGACCCAGCAGAGGATTGAACCAGCGACCTACTTGCTGTGAGGCGAACGTGCTACTCATTACGCCACCGTGGCGCCTGAATTTTGCATGTATTAGTCAATTCTTTACTGCCAAACTGTAAAGAGGTAATTAAACTTTAATGGGGACATTTTTTGAAATCTTAGGTTGTCAATGAAAGCCTGTGGGTGTTTCAGATTTATTATCTAGATTGTGGTGGCCAGCTACTGTTAAAATTAAATTATACTGTATATAAACCACCCTTTATACCATACAGTATATGCTCTATGTTGTGTTTTACGCCATTTTAATCTGTTCTTAATCATTTTAATTGTTTTATTGTTGTTTATGTCAAGCACTTTGAATTTCCATTGTGTATGAAATGTGTTATATAAATAAACTTGCATTGCCATTGTTTTGGCAAAAATTCCACAATAGGAACTAACATCACACAATATGACTAAACTCTCTTAATCAAATGGTTAGTACTATGGTGCAAAAGGCTGGTATTATTAAAATGAGTCTATATAATGCATTCTTCAAATTGTTCACTTGATTGGTTCACAATTCAGTGTTTTCTTGTCTGAAAACAGCTCAGGTGAAAAAAGCACAGTAAATGCAGCAGACTTCATCTCTGCATGTGCTGTGAGTTGGATAACGCAACAGGAACCAGTCACACTTTATTTTCACAAGCACATTATTTCTAACATTGATAGCAGATGATTATAGCGTTTCACCAGATTTGTAATGAGCCACATATGTATTTTCACACAAACAACACTTCAGAGGTAAAGCGGGTAGGCAAATGTGAAAATGATTTACATAACTTAATATTAAACTACTTTATGTCTATTTTAGGCATAATAGTTTCTGTTTCTGCTGTACTTCATAAATGAAAAAGTTCCTTGCAAAGTCACAGCAGAAACACATCTCAGAGAAAACACAGCTGTGTTTTGTTGATAAAAAATAAATCTGCTTTTGGAATTAATCAGGTGACTCAACGATCCAACTGCCACTTCATGAATGAGCAGTTGAATTTTAGTTACTAATTGTACCTTTTAATTAGTTAATTTATTTTAATATAACATTTAAATTATTTTAATCACTTAATATTTCCGTATTCAACCCTTATATTAAAGAAATTTATTTAAATAAATTTAAATTGGTACATTATACAATATACAATGGAGCACACGAACAAACACACAAAATCTTATGGGAAGTCTTATAATATTTATTAAAAATAGCCTGACCTGTATGGTTCATAGTCTCAATTTTAATTTAGAATCTAACTCTCTCTTTAAATAGTCAGATTATAAAGTAAATATGGTGTAATATAGTATTGGATACTGGATCAGGTTTCAAGCACAAGCCATAAGTTGGTGCTGCAGTACACTTCACAGCCATAATGATGCTAATAATTCTACATACAGCCCATTTAAACAACATTTCAACTAAAACAATTAATGACATGATTCCAAAACACACAATTCCATGGATATTCATTAGTACGGACCAAAAATTCTCCTTGAATGTATCTTTTTTAGTGTTTTGTGAGATCCATACGGGTTTGTAACTGCATGAGAGTGAGTAATTGATGACAATTTTCATATTTGGGTGAAATATGAGTTTAAACTGAATTTAGGTACGCTCATTCGAAACAAATGAAATATGACTCTGTTCACAGTTCTCAAATAAATGCATACTGTTCCTCAGAATGGGACGAAGAAAACAAATCTTTGCTTACTAAGCGGGTGATGAGCCCCTGCAGGTTCTTTGCTTTTCATTAAGTGCGGTGCAATTTCTAAACGAATTGCTGTAAACAAACTCTGTCAGATAAAACCATTACTGAAGGCCACGTCAGGATGAAAAGACTCTCAAATTGGTCATGGAAATGAGAAAATATTACCAGTATTGATCTCAGAACCTCTCACTGTTCGTCAATCATGTTTGCTTCACTCTTCTGCACAAAAATATTCAGCTATCCGAATCGACAGTTATGGCCTTTACGGATGGGAGTGTCTGGGTTGAAACAAAAAACAACACAGTCGAATGTGTCTTGTCACCTTTGCATTTTTCCCCCCTGTTCGACTTTTTCCAAATGAAGCTGCTTAATTACTATCTCACTGCAAACACATTGAGCAATTTATTCTTGGACTAGGCAACAGGCGCCACAGGCTTTTGTTGTTCTGCGTAAAATGGATTTGAGAGCTGTTTATTTGCAGCAGACATGCCAGTCGCAGCCCCAAAGCTTTTCCCTCGCTGATAAGGACACACAAACCTGTAGACCTTCTCTTATTTGGGTACCCGGCAGCCCTGAGATTGCCACCATAAAACAGGTACAGTTCTGGCACATAATATATATTAGCACAATGTTATGGTTTTAGTACCAAACTATGCTATCCTCAGTCTTTATATAAAAATGTAAGGATGGAAATTATACATCAAAATCACATTCAAGTATAATGCACTGTATATGTTGTATATATACTGTAAAAAATATTCTAATATGCTCAAGAAATCTTTATAATAAGTATTAGTGTAGAAAGCAATTGCCTACATCAGGGGGAGGGAACCTATTACTCACTCCACATCTGGCTCTTTGACCAAATGTATGTGTCTCTCCAGCTTTCTCCCTTCAATAATATTTTAAATTTAAAAAAATTAGAACTGTACCTAAAAATCCGTTTTCTATTGAAAATACAATTACGGTTCTATTTGTACTGTATTTTCTACAGCAAAAGGAAAAAGTTTACTTAGTTTAAAATAAAAGGACGTTTCAACCAATGCGGATATGTGGCACTGTGGTTTAACTTGAATCACGACACCAACAACGGCGAGCAACTTACATTTCTATGGTAAACCTCCCACACATAAATTCAAACAACACTCATGAGTAGCAATGGCAAAAAGAAAATAATCTATAAATTGTCCTTTCTTCATACATTGTGATGCGTGTTTATTTATGAGTTAGTTATGAGTTGTGCATTGACATAAATAAAGGTTTTCTTTATGGCTATATCAAGGTTTTGCTATACACACACCCCAAATGGTTCTTTAAAAAAGTGCATTTGATTAAAAAAATCTTGGTGGCTCTTTGCTGAAAAAAGGTTCCCGACCCCAGGTCAAAATTCATATATTTTTTTGTGGAAACCATGAAAATTGTATAAAAAGTTTCAAAAAAACAAATATATATTTGTTTATATATATATATATACATACAATGATATACAATGAAAGAATTGGAATCGAATAATTAGAATAATTAAAATCATTATACTGTAATTAATTGTACACCAATAATAAATTAACATAATAGAAAAGCAAACAGAAATATCACATTCAGTGACACTGAAAAATATTACAAGGTTTCAATAAATATGCTATGGCCTCTAATTATATCAACATTTATACACCAATGACACTGAAAGAAAAGTTAGTTAAACCAAACTTTTATCAAATGCAATCATATTCAAGTATAAGTCACCAAAACACGTCTTCACAATACTTTTGATTTGCGTGTATAATGGGTGGACTATTTTTCACTCAACCCCTATCTAGACCAGACAGCGTGAAAGCGTTCTTTTCTGGGCTGAATTGAAATAGATGGTCCGTCTGTAAGGCAGCATATACGTGGATATGCTAGTCAGCCAACAAGTCAAGAGGAGATCCCTCCATATTTAATCTTGTCACTGATCTCTTAAAAAGAGATTTTTCATCTCCCTTTCGAAATAAATTGAATAGAGTGGTGCCCTTTGTGTGACGGTTTGGAGAAAAGATAAAATCGAGGACTTTTGGAGAGCGTTTAATGCCACTGTGGAAAAACGCACACCAGCGTAAATGATAAAAAAGCGCAGAGCAAATTATATTTGACTAATAGTCCACGAGCGATGGCTGCATGCTCTCTGATTATTCCTATGGCTTTCAAGTGTCTCCGCATAGCTAGAGGTCGCGTTGGTTAAGTTACAGTAATGATCAGACCACAAAAATGGCAAGTCTTTTAAATTACTCACAAATTAACTCAGGCGACCACAGCGAGCAACTTGCATATTTTCTAATCTAATTTGAGGGTGTCTGGTGACAATCAAAATGGATAATTGCGTTGATTGCGCTCATAGTTAATGCGTTCATTTAGCTTGATTTCCCATTACGGCCATTAAAATGACAACAACCCGAAGACAATGTAGTCATCACTCCAGTCAGTTTAACCACCAAACAACACGCTAATGGGCAGATCTCCATCCTGAGGATTTCTCACCATGAACGTGAGCTTTTCGGCACTGAATCATGGAAAGGTTTGAGAAAACGCATGCGACTTGTAACAAAGCACCTACAGTAATCACCTATGTGACAACAAAGCACCATCATTCCCATCAGGAGCACCAATTGGGCCTGAGACAGCTGAGATGTACCATTTGTCACATTCTTAAACTTAATGAGGCTGTAAAAGTATTGAAAATGTGCAAGCCGTAAATCGCACCCAGCCTCATTACTATCAATAGAAAATTCAGCTACAGACTGTCTTTTACACTGTATCATAAACAGGCTTTGACGGAAGCCAGTCAGGAAGCATATAAACTGAACTAAAAGGTCTTTGGTGCATTCTGCATGTCGGTTTGATTCATAATTTGGACTATTTTTCTTCTGTCTGGTATAGCAATCTCCATATAAATGCATCAAATGGCACCTGCACGTCTGCGGAGCATCCCGACCTGATCGTTCTCCGACTATCTCCATTCACAGATTACCGCAGAATAACTGGGTACTGGGGGGAATCTGCCATTCGCAATGACCTTATGATTTTCTCGCTATTACCGTGGCAGATCATTGCATGGGCATTTACGGCAGCTATTTGTGCCACCAAGCCGTATCCGAAAGCTTATCTTTCCCTGTGAAGGAGTGTAATCATGATCTGATTTATCATGTCAAGAAGGGAAGCTGGCACCATGAAATCCAGGCCCATGAATTCACTGTACGCCCCAATAAAAAGCTCCTTGCTAACAGTATCAGAGATGCCTAGTAAAGCTGGATTGTTTGCATTTAGATGGCCGGTAAAGCCACACAGATTGTTTGCATTTAGGGATTTTGTGCATTTTATGTCGCACTGCTATGTATGTGTATGAATTTATGTTTGTAAGTACTGTATGGATGTATTAATTTAGCAGACACATTTCATACAGAGCAACAGTGATTTTATGTAGGTATATAGGTATGTAAGTAGGTAGAAAACAATTCACTATCATTACTATATAACCTTTAGACTTAAAGTTAGTGTTTTTGCAGCTTGGTGCAATGTTTAATGCAATGCTACTGTAATGTTTATTTAATAATTTTTACATTTTAAATGATTTACAAATTCATTAACAAATTAAAATTAACTTTCATTGAAGTTGTTAGAAAGAATATCAAAAAATCTAAAAAATTGTATTGGCAGGCCACACCAAACTAAATAGTAACTAAACTTACCACAAGTAATTTTCAAAATAAGATGCACAAATAATTGCATTCAACAGAGTGATGTTTTATAAAACCATAATTCATAAATTAAGCATGTTTGGTTCATCGACAAGCTAATCATATTATTATTTAATCAGTACAAGACCAAACCCCTGTAAATAATCATCTATGACCTACCCCATTATCTCTCAACTGCCAGCATCCCACCACCACACCTTAATCCATGGGGCTTGACCATACCTGCCAACACTCCTGAAACAAATGTTGTCAGGTGTGTGCTTGACACTATACTCAGACCCCTCTCACTCTCTCTCTCTCTTTCCTGACCAGGGGAATTACCCAAACCAGGGTGTCCCTCTGAGCTCAGAGCCCTCTCGCCAGAAAGTGCTCCAAATTCGCCTAAAATTTTGTCTATTATGTGCATGCTCTTAAAAAAAGGTATGTGCATCCACAAATCAGCGGGGACACATTCTCCCTCAGTCTGAATAGGTGTGACGTTTCTGTCTGTGTTCTTCACTCCGACTCTTGTGCCTCTCCAGAGAAACTAACAGGATGCCATCAGTGACGAGCATCATGTGACCACTAGAGGAGAGATGGTGCCAAAGCATTCACTGAGCAGATGTCGAAAAATCCTCGCCGACATTTCCTAATCCCCTCTCAGAAGACATTTCTCCCTCCTAAATTCCTCACACACGTATACGTTTGATAGCGCTATCCATGTTCCCTCCCTACGCGAGTATGAATGTGTCTAATGATGGCTTGTTGACGAAAGGCAGGGTCACGTAAATGAGACAATCTCTGCTTATGCCGAGAACAGAACTGCTTGTTAGCGAGGTGCAGGATCTTGCGCTTGTTAAATAATGGATGGCATAAGAAGGCCTCTGGCTGTGAGGAAAGAGGACAGTAGGTAGGAGGAGAGACGGGCTCCTGACAACAGCTGCAGAACGCACAAAACTGTTTACGCGGTGTCTTGCCCTTGAAATCGCAGGACGACAGAGGCAGGCGTAGCCAAGACTGACTTCATGGACTGAACGCTTTCTGTGATGAACTGCCAGCTATATTCCCAATTTCACAGAACACCACCATGACTTGTCACAAGAACTGATGCTCAGTTTGGCATTCTGTCAGTGAAATAAAGGGAAATAAAAGCACTACTGTTTAAAAAGAATTCCATTCAGTCTGCCACCCTGTATGTTAATTTCCCAATTGTATTGGATTTCATAATGGAAGTTTAGCTCAGAGAGCACATTAATGGGTTGTTGACATGACGTTTCCTTTTTCACACATGACAAACATGAATATAGTTAGTATTGTCATCATTTGCAGTAATAAATGCAGTAAATGGTTAAACATTCCTTTGTGTTCTTGTTATAACAAGACATTCACTATGGGTGAATTGAATAAGCTAAATCGGCTGTAGTGTATAAGTGTGAACGCAAGAGTATATGGGTGTTTCCCAGTGTTGATTGGAAGGGCATCCGCTGCGTAAAACATATGCTGGATAAGTTGGCGGTTCGTTCTGCTGTAGTGACCCCTGATTAATAAAGGGATTAAGCTGAAAAGAATCATATATATATAAAAGATTAATTTAGTGACTCCTTATAAATATACCCCTTCTCAAACATCAAACTACATAAATAACTATTTTTACATTAAAAAGAGCATTGTTACCCTACCTGTCAACTACCCAAAATGTTACTAAAATAATAAATACCAGGGCACATCTATAGGGGGCATACTAATATACAAAACCATCCTAGCATCTCAAAAGCTGATCAGCCTATCGAATCACGTTTTGACCAAGGATGTCAATAGGCATGGGACGATAATCGTTTTTAAGTTATGCCATGGTTTGGAAAAGTTAAAGTTTTAAAACCATCAAAATTTTCTGCTGTACCGTTCCTAAGGTATGTGTAAGATTTTTTTATTTACATTTTTTAAGGACAACAGTATTTCCAGCAGAAAAGATCAATAATTCAAAGATCAGATTCAATGATTAATTTGAAATATTATAAATGTTTCTCAAATTAAAATATTTTTGCGTTCAAAAAGGGAAAAAAAAGTTGTTGTTTTTTTTACCCAGACATTTAAAAATAATATATTTTTGAGCAGTAATCACAATACCGTAAAACCGTGATATTTTTGTCCAAGGTTATCATACTGTCAGAATCGGCCCATGCCTAGATGTCAATTATACATGAAGACATCTGTTATCACTTCCAACACATTAATGCTTTGTCTATCTTTCTCCACACTGCGTCAACTGAGCATTTGCAACAGACTCATATTAAAGAAACTGGTTAAAAGTGTTAAGCCAGACGTAAGTGCTAGTTCATTTTGAGAGGCTTGTCCTCTGGAAGCACAATGGCATCATCTACTTCCCCAGTCACCACTGAATTGATGCCCTCTGCGTGGCGTTTTAAGCACTGAACCATGAACTGAAAGATCAGGCAACTCTTTGATTCCCACAGCAATTACGATACTGAATCTATGGGACAGACGAAGAAAGTGGTTTTGATCTCATTTCACCCGCATCTATTCCTTTGTCTTGGTTGCAATTACTTAGATGTGTGGTGTATTTGTGGTTGTAATCAAGCTAATGTCATAATTTGCATCTTGTTTGTGCATTTATCTACTGGTGTGCTGTTTTAAATCTCTGCCTGCAAATCAAATTTCCCAATGGGATAATGCAATTTGACTGGACTTATCAGGCACAAACCGCAGGACCTTCATCCAGTGGGCTAAAAGCTTGGAAATAATAGGTTTTCAATGCCATCATTCGGAGCAAAGTCACATGACTTTGTCTAAACCCTGCATTCATTTTCAAGCGATATACTCAGACTATTACTTGCCCACTTTTGAGCTATTTCAAACCTCAGACCTTTGAAGACAAACACTGTGAAGTTACAGTACATATTATAGGGATTATCAAAATCACACACTAAGATTCCATCTCTAATTTACACATAAAAAAAGTTTTTTTTATTATTAATGCAGTTTACTTCATTCGAACAATTAATTTTGATTTAACACCATGTGGCACCACGGTGGCCTAGTGGGTAGCATGATCGCCTCACAGCAAGAAGGTCGCTGGTTTGAGCCTCGGCTGGGTCAGTTGGCATTTCTGTGTGGAGTTTGCATGTTCTCCCCGTGGTTGCGTGGGTTTCCTCCGGGTGCTCCGATTTCCCCCACAGTCCAAAGACATGCGGTATAGGTGAATTGGGTGAGCTAAATTGTCCATAGTGTGTGTTTGTGAGTGAGTGTGTATGGATGTTTCCCAGATATGGGTTGCAGCTGGAAGGGCATCCGTTGTGTAAAAACAAATGCTGGATAAGTTGGCGGTTCATTCCGCTGTGGCGACCCCGATTAATAAAGGGACTAAGCCGAAAAGAAAATGAATGAATGAATGAATGAACACCACTGTGTCATGATCACCAGCGATCTAACAGTCAGAGATCGCTGGTAAACACACACACACACATTCACATGAACTACAAATCAGCCATGTTCTTAGACTACATACTCAGTCATGCAACACTCACACACACCTGCTCCAAGTCACCAGTGATTGCAAACACACATCTGAAGCTGCTCACAGACTGATTACCTGGACTATTTAAACAGCACAAACACACACAGTGATTGCTGAGTATTGTTATCTGTTCTTGTGACATACAACGCATTTCCTTTGTTCCTGTTTTCTGTGTCTTGACCTTAGCCTCGTTATTTGTTTATCCTTGTCTGCCGCCAGCCTTTTTGACCTTCCGCCTGTTATAGACCACGATTTTTGATTATCTGCATATGTCTGTTTGCCCCTGATGACCACTGCTATACTGACTTTAATAATTAAATCTGCATTTGGATCCTCACACCGCTGTCATCGTCACTCCATCCGTAACACACTGTATCAGGTTTTTTTTCTATGTACTATGTTAGTGGTATTTAAAAGATTTAAAACTTTATTAACTAAAAACAAACTGGTGTGATGTAATTTATCATAAAATTAGGCCAAGCTAACTTTGGCTCAATCCCAATTCTATCCCTTTGCAATTCCCCTTACCCCTACCCCTCGTTTTGCGCGTTCACATGAATGGGTAGGGATGTTCAATTCTCTTTAGCTTGAAGGCTTAAGACTAAGGGGAAGGGGTAGATAGCCCTTTGAACAGAGATTTTTCAGGACCACACTCGAAACCAGCTACAACGACAGTATAGCTGCACCCAGAAGTAAGGAGATCGACAAATTAGTATTTTTTTGTCATTATTATTGAATTTTTACAACAAACAAGCATATGTTTTAATATATTCATAACCGCGTTCGTGTTTTACCATCATGCTTAAAAAAAGAAAATGCTAAAATAAAAAAACGCTAAATTTTGTTATCTATATCACTAATAATACCTCCTGTATAGCAGTCCCACAACATTCTGTCACTGGATGACACTCGAATACCCTGTCAGAAAAGTTTAGTCACAGGGAATGACCTTTCTACAGTGTCTGGTATAATGTTAATGTTGTTTTTTGTGTGTTTTCTTAGATGAATATGGCCTCTGTGTAAATGCGCAGTATAGTTACGATCTTATTGGCACATTAGAGCGTTATGATAACATAATACATGCCTTCAGTGATTTCCTGAAGATAAATATAAAAAATAACACAACTGGAATAACTACAGCCGCCGCGATCATTGAGCTCATATAAAGCATGAGATTGTGATGATGTGTAAAGGTGTTGTAGTGCTGTTCCATTTCTTAGGGGTAAATTTTGAAGCCCTTCCTCTTCACACTTGGTTTTAAGGGCCATGGGGAAGCGGTAGGGGTACAAAAATAGAATTGGGATTGGGCCTTTGTGTTACTGTATATTTTTGTTCCTCAAAATAAATGACATGGAACACAATGGATTGGTTGATTTACATTTTTTTTTTAAAAAAGACAGAATTATGTTAAAAAGAGATAAAAAATAAATAAAACAAAACAAGAATTTATGTTTAGTTAAAAAAAAGTACTGTACTAATTATATTTATTTTATAAAAAAAACAATATTCATTAAAATATTTAGATATCCTTTGTTTTTTACTTTGAAATATTTAAAAGCACCAATACTGTGTTAATGCCATTTTCCCCAACTCTTTTAACTTATTATGCAGGTCATCTAACATGGTATTTCTCATTTTATTGTCATAAAAAGATATTGCTATGAGTTTACCTCTTAGGATGGCCTTCAGAGCATCCCATAAAATAAGAGGTGAGACCTCATCATTATCGTTAAATTCCAGATTATTTTTAATAATCTATATTTTTTAGCTTGTTCCATAAAACATGGGTCAATAAATGAACTTGTGTTTAGTTTGCCTTTAGAGAGTGTATGGGTGTTTCCCGGTGATGGGTTGCAGCTGGAAGGACATCCACTGAGTAAAACATATGCTGGATAATTTGGTGGTTCATTCCGCTGTGGCAACCCCGAATTAATGAAGGGACTAAGCCAAAAATAAAATAAATGAATGAACGAATGAGTAGTTCCCCTTAGTGCATTAGTGTACAGTATATGTAAATGGTGAAGTTTTTTCCTGGCCGCTGTCGCCTCTGGCTTGCATGGTTCGGGACTTGTAGGGCTGCGCATCAATGGATTAATCTTCAGTGTTTGGACTCTCAGCAGTGATTATTAAACCACGCTGAAATGAACTAAACTGAACTTCAACACTAAAAACTGGACTGACACTGTTTCAATTTTTTATAATGCATGTGAAGCTGCTTTGACACAATCTACATTGTAAAAGCGCTATACAAATAAAGATGAATTGAATTGAATTGAATTGAATTGAATTGAATTGAATTGAATGTAAATCACCCCCACATACCAACAATCCTTCTGTTTCTAATGAATACTGTTAATGCAATGTCCAATTATTCACAGGATGAATATTGCATTTTAAGCTTCCAAATGATATCTAATATCTATGATGATTACTAAAATATGTGATGGGTAAATGGTGTCCAGCCCCTTAGCTATGAGTCTAAATGTACGGCTATGGTGAAAAAATAAACCAGTAAATAAGTATTGCATTTAGCTTGCTAGTGTTGAAACATGTCACTTAGTCCGATCAGGTTTAACCTACCTGTACATCTATGAAGTATTGAACTACCGATAACAGGTTTCGATAACACAGAAACTCTCTCTTGAAGTGAATCAAATTCAGCATTTTAGAGAGCACAGACATCATCGCACCTTCGAAAGCAAAAAAACAAAATTGCTGGTCTACATCGGCCACTTTAGCAGTTAACGCCGTCCTCCAGCAAGATTACTTCATTACCACAGAGGAGCCCCTAAGGGAAAATAATTTATCAAACAATAGCATGCTGATGATAAGAACAGATGGCATCGTTTAGAAAGAAAAGGCCATCGGATCTCAGTCTCTCCCCGATTGTCTGGCAAGTCCTGAGCTGTCTATGTGCACTCATGGATGTCATCCAAGGGCAGAGACCCATGTAAACAAGATGCCACGATTATCATCTCATCCCAGGGTAAGTAATAGTGAGAGCGGCCTTGGAGCATTTTAATGGAGCGCTTTTGGAAATTGGGCCAGTGGAAAGCTTATTCAAAAGAACACAGGCTGGGGAGCAGAGGTGAAGAAATGTGTCGGTCCAGATTGAGTCTGTCAGTCAAACGTCTCAGCCTCAAAGGGAACAGGGTTTTGGAGTCTAGCAGGAAAGCGGCCCAGAAGCTAAAATTGTCCCCGGATTCAGTAATCCATTTAAGAGTGAAGACTTGTGATTTATGTGTTTAGAGATATGGACTGACTATGTTGAATTCCTCATGCTGTTAACCTCCCTGGATAGAAGTGGAAATTTGGAATGGGGGAGACGGAGCAGGATGAGATGAGAGGCAGAAGAAAGAGAGGAAAGGGAGAGAAAGAAAGAATGAAATAAAAGAAAGGAAGGACGGTTCAGCTCAGTTCTGTGTGCTGGTCTTTGAAATGAGTGTTTCAATGCCACACTCCAAAAAAGACAAATGAGACAAGTTAGTCTCCATGAAAATGTGGTGGATTTAACATTCAAAAAGCTTGAGTGGAATAAAAAAGGAGGAATTGAAAAAGGCCGAACCGCTCTCTAAGTGGAAGGGGGACTATTTTCGCCCTTTATTTTCTTGACTGAGTAGAAGAGACAGCATCAGTCACCAACAGAACTAGACAGTGGGATAGTTAAAAGAGCAGTTCACCCCAAAATGTCATTCCGTCATCATTCACAAACAAATTTCATATTTGGGTGAACTATACAGTAACTTTGCAATAAAACGTGTGTATATAAGTTTTAATGTAATATCTTAATCATTTAAGAGATATTTTAATGTTAAATGCAGTCATTATTTTTCGTTCTCACATTTTACATTACAATGTCAAGAAAACACAAGAACTGTAATGATTGGGGTGGCAACAGAGGTGAGAATCCAAATGCAGATTAATTTAAGAACAGTCAGGCAGTCAAGCATGCGTAAGGGTAATCAAAAAAAAGTTATCGTAGTCGAGGCAGGTGACAAAACAATATAAACAATAAACAAACGGGGTCAAAAACAGAAAGACTCCACAGGAAACCACTTTGTAATGCTTACTAGGGAAACAAGACTCAGCACTGGATGAGTGTGTGTGATGTATAAATAGTCTAAGTAATCTTCAGCAGTTTGTGTGTAATTAAGAGGTGACTTGAAACTGGTGTGTGACTGCGATGCATATAGGGAGATGTACAGTTGAAGTAAGAATTATTAGCCCCGCTGTTTATTTTTCCCCAATTTCTGTTTAACGGAGAGAAGATGTTTTCAACACATTTCTAAAGACAATAGCTTTAATAATTCATGTCTAATAGCTGATTTATTTTATTTTTGCTATGCTGACAGTAAATAATATTTTACTGGATATTTTTCAAGACTCTTTTATACAGCTTAAAGTGACATTTAAACTAATCTTAACTATGTTAATTAGGTTAACTAGGCAGTTTAGGGTAATTAGGCTAGTTGTTGTATAATGATCATTTGTTCTGTAGACTACTGGAAAAAATTGCTAAAAGGCGCTAATCAATTTGACCTTAAAATGTTTTTTTTATTATTATTTAAAACTGCTTTTATTCCAGCCGAAATAAAACAAATAAGACTTTCTCCAGAAGAAAAAATATTATCAGACATACTGTGAACTTTTCCTTGCTCTGGTAAACATAATGACCGGTAGTGTTCTCCAGTGATCCATGGGGGCTACATTGACGGTGATGATAGCAAGAACTAGTGCTCATAGATGTATTCTTCAAAAATAGCTTGATGAAATAGAATGAAAAGAATGAAGGAATTTTGATTGTGGTTCTACAAGTATACCTTCTACACATTCAAAACAAAACATGCAAAACATTTTGCTATAAAAGCACACAGTTCTGTGACTGAAAGTTTTTAACTGCATTTAAATGCATTTAAAGAGAATGAACTTAAATACACAAAAACAAGAATACAAATGTCCCTTTAACTACCCCACCAAGAAAAACAAATGGATTCCATTTCTTAACTCCTAATGTGGCTAGTTAATACACTCAATGCATTTTTTTTCAACACATCCCATAATTTCTTAAATATAAACCTTTACCAAATGGTTGATATTTCGGTTTATGGTAAAAGTACCAGATTAAATGCATATACTTTGAAAAATATGAAAATATTTTGCAATTTATTTTAAAAAAATATCAAAAATAAAACATTTTTGAATACTAAATTATCTTTATTTTTTGAAGTATGCCATAAAATATTTCTGATTCTCATTTAACATGCTCTCATGTATTGTTTTGTTTTGTTTTAGTAATAACAGGATTATGTTTGTTCGATTTTTTGTAAACCAACAATGCTGTGTGTGTGTAAACCATTATTTAAAACAATCATTATTTAAATGAATTTAACAGTCATTATTTAAAACGGTCAAAACATGGTCAACCATTTGGTAGACAGGCAGTCAAACTGATATCATCAAGTCAGCAGCGGTAGTCAGCAGCTAGTAAAGCTATAGGAAATAAAGACAAAAAAAGAGAACTAAAGATCTGAAAGAATGCTGAAAAACATGTCACTTTCAAGAGTTCGGAGAAAGTTTGTACACCCGATTTGTTCATCTGTTTCATGTAAGTGAATTTGTCATCTCGCATCTGTTGCTAATCAGAAGCGAGTTCCCAAAAACATGCCGCTTCTCCAAGTGCTTTATTGTGTGGAATATTTGTGGTTGCTGAATCTAGGACTTTCAGTGTAATGTGTTGAAAAGAGGTTTCTTGCTGGCAGATGCAGGCAAAGGCTTCTGCTGTGACTTCTCCTTGCCCTCGGCATTGTCATGGTAACAAAAAGCCCATGGGGCAGTTTTTAAGCTCATGCCTACTGTCATCCCCAAGCTAGAAAACAGTGGTGGATGGGTGACAGCTATCCTACAGACATGCATATAAAACCAAGCACACGTACCCTACAAACTTTCATCAAACACTTTTGTCTCTCTGGTACTGGAACTCTTCATCTGTCCCAAACCGAGTCACTGCGCACACCTAGATCAAACCCTCCATCTGCCTTTCATCTGTCTCAGACAACTTTTGCTGCCCGAAATGTGTTTTCCATTTCTATTCAATATAAACAAAAGATGATGGAAATGGCGATTGCTGTGTGGCTGGATGATACGCCGCGTCCTGACTAAAGCATTGTGGTGATATGACATGCTGGAAAAGTGCAATGCTGACAGCTCCAGGCTCAAACTTCAACCAGCGTATGCTGAATGCATAATTATGTATTCCATACAAAGAATGGATATAAAAATGCTGCATGCATAGATTTAAATGAAATATTTTGACAAGCGCTCCTATAAAACGTTTTCAGATATTACTTGTTATTTATATAATATAGCTGTTTTTCAGTATTAAAAGGACTGTAACGTTTCAAAGATTAAAGTGCATGATAAATAGAGCTATTGTTTTACAAAAGAAAGAATCAATTCTGCACTGAGAAAAGAGTCGTCAGTAATAAACAATGTCGACAGTACTTTGAGGCTCATTGCAGTCATACTGGAGACCTAGAAAGTTTGGTTTGTGTTGTGTACATGTTGAAAAGATGCTGCTTTCTACACTGTGAAAGTAAATCCAACGTTCATTCATTCATTCATTCATTCATTCATTCATCCATTCATTCAGTCGCTTGATGCATCAGGGATCCCCATAGCGGATTGAACTGAAAATTTCTTCCTTCCTGCCACAATCCATCACTGGGAAACACCACACACTCTCATTCACACACATACACTACGGACAATTTAGCACACCCAATTCACCTATAGCACAGGTCTTTGGATTTTTGGGGGATACCGGAGCATCCAGAGGAAACCCACAAGAACATGGGGAGAACATGCAAACTCCACACAAAAGTGCCAACTGACCCAGCCAAGGCTCGAATCAGTGACCTTCTTGCTGTGAGACGACAGAGCCCAAATTTAGCCGTACACAGTAAAAACTATCGTATTATTAATGTTTGTATCAATGTGTTTACTCCAGAATAAGCATCTGGGGCTAAATGCACATACTGTATAGCAATGAGCGTTTGGTTTCTGACATGCTCTAAGCAAGCTGACCAATCGCATCAGAATGGGTATCCTATCCAATTACAGCACAGTAATGACTATATATTATAGAGAGAATGAATCCTTGAAGAAGCCATTTTAGACACTGCTGGAAAATGCTGCAAATTATATTTTGTGTAAAATATGCTTTTAACCACAAGCTCAGAAAATATACATCTATTTTAATAAACTGTCTAAAAATGATTTAGAAGGTTTTATTTGTTGTTGTTTTTTTTAGTAGTTATTAATTTGATGAATTCTTAACTGGTAAGATGTCTGACCTCCACCTTTTTATTGTAAATTTTATTGTGAATATTTGAATTGATCGTATATTATGTTTTATGTGACTTTTTTCTGCATAACTAGTTTCCAAAAGGAACAACAAACACAACATGCAAACAAACAATCAAACAAACAAACAAACATACATACATACATATTATGAGAAAATAAAGAGCTTTTGACCTTGGACAGATTGTATAAGGCCTCTAAAACAAAATTAGAAACCTTTAAAAGAGCTTACAAGAGCTTAAAAAACAAATCAATCCATTTGGAACGCATCAGACTGCACTTTTTCTGTTATTATTCTGCAGCAAACTATATATTCGAATCATATTACGTTCAACTTTAAATGGAAAGTTCAACCATTTGCTCACACTTTAGTGATTCCAAACCTTTTCTTTTTCTGTTGAACACGAAGAAGATATTTTGAAAGAAAAAAAAAAACTCTAAAAGTCCAAGGCTACCAGTTCCCAAAGTGGTTCCAAATGATGACAGTTTCATTTTTGGATAAACTTTTAACCACACGCTCACAAAATATAAATTGGTTTCCTCGTTCATATTCACAGCAGTGCTCGATAAACTAGTGTTTTTCAGCTCCTCTACTAGAAGTGTGCGTCAAATTGCAAGGTCCATGAGATACAAGGAGCCTTGCATGTCAGAGACGCTTCTCTAGACGGCTGTCTGAGGCAAGCTGAAGTTAAAAGGTCATCTTTTATGAGTGGGATGTCTTATCCTCTTATTCCTGCTAGCGTATACCTATAAAGGAGCAGGTTTAAAGAACGTACAGTACCTTGCGCTCTGCATTAATGCTTGTGCCATTTACATTAAGTCTCTCTCTCTCTCTCCTTCCTACACGCTAAATTTAACCCCTTTTCATAGATATGTAGAGCACTCCCCAATTCCCAAAGCCATTTATTCAACTCCAAGCCTGTCAGGAATTTCTTTGGGTCAGAACTGTTGCCTTGACAACCTTCTACACCAATTAGATAAATCTGCATATGTTAAAAAGGAAGGGGGGAATGTATATGCTTTGTTTTTAAATTCCCTCCAGAAATATTGTTCACCAATGTAAATTAGCAGAAAAAAAGCCTCACTTTGTTTGTTTTTGTCTTCTAGCTTCTTTGCCATAATCCAAGAACTTGCGCCAAGTGGCTCTTCTCTTTTTGATCCACAAAGAAGTGGGGTCTGTTTACTCCTAGAGCATGCAGTATGTGAAAAAGAAAGCTGCAACTGTGAGAAAGATGTAACATCTTTACCCACAGAGGCACATGCATTGATATTGTTGATGTGTTATTTTTGCCCCCTTGAATGTGTTCATAGAAAGTCGCTGGTTATAAAAATCATGATGTTTATGCATGTTTTATTTTGGGTGGAAGGTTGAAACTTCAGTATTTTCATCTCGAAGCACTCCTTTGACACTTTATACAGTTCCATGAGGCTATGCTGTTTTATTTATTTATTTTTTATTAGTTGTAAATAGTTCATCTATGATCTCTGATTCATGTTATGTGAATATGTGAATAACTTGCTGACCCATAAATCTGTATTTTTCCCCCTGCGACATCACTGATTTGTTTATTTTTGGGGAATGTTGTGATCTCACTGAACTACTTTTTTATAAAGATCAAAACAGTCAGCAAGCCTGTCAGCCATATTGTATGCTTTTGTCAGATTCAAGTAAATAAAATATCTTCCATTCAAACATACCGCTATGATAAAGTCCACTGTTGTTACAGTATATGCGGTTTTAACTTTCAGTGCAAAAATATGTCATTACTGCATTTAAAAAGTGTATTTTTCTGAAGGGTTAGAGAAAACTGGAAGCAAGTTTACAAATAGGTAACCTTCATTCCTTCATTTTCCTTCAGCTTAGTCCCTTATTTATCAGGGCTCTCCACAGCAGAATGACCCACCAACTTATCCAGCATATGTTTTAGACAGTGGCAGCAGCAACCCAAGTACTGGGAAACATCCATACGCTCTCAGATTCACACCCACTCGTGTGCTGTGGTCAATTTAGTTCTTCCAATTCAGCTATAGCACATGTCTTTGGACTTATGGGGGAAAATGGAGCACCTGGAGGAAATCCATACGAACATGGGGAGAACATACAAACTCCCCACAGAAAAGCCAAAGAGTAAAATACTTGAAAAAACAGTTGAAGAATGAAGCTAAAACATGTCTGTGACCTGTCTCTAAACTCAAATCCACTGCTGATTTGTCGTGGTTTTAAACATGTTGGTGAATGATTCAATGACTCGTGAAGTCGTATTTTCTTTGTATTGTCAATACTTCTGGGTAAAAACTCAAAACAATAACCCAAACTAACAGCAACAACAACAACAACAACTTGATAAAAAATTAAGCTGGCAAGACTTAAGCTATATTTGCATTTCTCCATCCAATACTTTATAATTTTCTGATTTACAGTTTCCAAATCATACAAATAGCCCCAATCCTGTTTCTTATCCACTCACCTATCAGAGATCTTTCTAGCTCTGTTTACTTCACTTCCAATCTCTTAAATCATGTCTGTGACCTGTCTCTAAACTCAAATCCATTGTTGGTTTGTCTTGGTCTTAAACATGTTGGTGAATGATTCAATGACTGCAGTCATATTTTCTTTGTATTGTCAATACCTTCAGGTAAAAACTCAAAATAATAAACCAAACTAACAGCAAAAACAACAACAACAACGACAACAAATTGATAAAAAAAATTAAGCTGGCAAAACTTAAGCTATACTTGCATTTCTCCATCTAATACGTTATAATTTCCTGATTTACAGTTTCCAAATCATACAAATAGCCCCAATCCTGTTTCTTATACCCGCACCTATCAGAGATCTTTCTAGCTCTGTTTACTTCACTACAGGCCCGCCGGCTTTTATTTTTTTTTATGATTATGGTCTGATGAGTAGAAAACAGAAGCCGCTACGGCTGCCAAAATCACTCTTGAGCGCACTTAAAACTTTTGTTGCATATTGAGCGGCTGTCAATTCAGCCAGGCCATTTCCAATCAAACATTTCGCAGTGAAGGCAGACGATGCATTAACTGTACTGGGGAGGCTTGGTCTCCAAACCGTCTTATAGAGTTGCCAGGAGTCTAAAAATCCTAATTGATTTTCTCAGAGCAATTTTCCAGGAGTGCTAATTCCTCTGTTGCCATAGAGGCAGTTTTGGAGATTGCCTCTCCTCCGTGTGGGCTGATCTGGGAGACACCTTACATGGCACACGAGGCTGGTGCAATCCTAAACAGATTATCCTGACAAATCACAAACGCGCACACACACACACATACAGCCCAAACCGAGCATGAAAAGCTGTCAATCACAACATTTCAGGCAGCAGGCGCTCATGCACACGCCGTCTGTTTTTAATATCACCGCCTATTTTCTTCATGGCTCAGAGGTCATTTTGCCTTCGGCTGAAATGTATGGGCCAGATTGGGGACCGGGATGAATCAAGAGAAAGCAGAAGAGGTGGAACAAGAGACGCGGTTAGCTTTAAAAAAAAAAAAAAAAAAAAAAAAAAGTCCCTCATGCTCACAGCTCGATGACAGAGTGGCTGGTGCAACGGTGACGCCTACTGCCACCCCCCACCCATCCTCATCCCTCCCTGCTGGTGTGTTCCTATGGCAACTATGACCCCCGCTCCCCACACCACTCCCTCCTGCACCGTCCCTCCTGCACGCTTGTAATCCTACTATGAATAGGATGCGAGAGCGCAGCTTTGGGAAAAACAGCTTAACGTGCTGGAGGTTGGAGGCAACCAGGGATGTCATAGTCTGTTCTGTATCTTATTATTAAGACCCATTACCGCTTTGTATTTATTCTCCATCTGTAATTTAAATTCCAGGAATGTGGAAGGAGGAGACTACTGGTATTTTTAAGAAAAGCCACATCTTTTTTTCGGATTATTTATCTATTTGTTGCATTTTCCCCAATTTCATCATCTACAGATCATCCTTTGAAGTTATGGAGTGAACAGTTGGCACCAATACTAGACAAAATGCGAATAAACAACTAGAGAATTGCTTAATGGTATCAGATGATTTCTGCCACACAAAGGCGCTAGTAACACCCACAGGGGTCACGTCTGGGTCAAGAGTTGCTATCGCTCCAGCTGCTGCTGCAATATCTTTCACCAAATAACCATTTATGTAATACAGATTGGAATTGTGTTCAAAGCCTACACATCAAAGGCGATCCTGGGATTCAATAAACTTCAAATGCTCCACAGTAACTGCCTGCTGTGGTCTGTATCTGCTTATTCATTCGAGCACCATCAGCGACTCTTGTTTTTAAACTGACATGGACAAATGCACCTTGCATGCAGTCATTAAGGTGTAGAAACACTCTGAAACAGCAAATTCAGGGCACTTTTTCAGAAGTTTAACGGCGTTGAGAGAAAGTTAGACACAATCCATTGTTGTCAAATAGACAGTGAAAAGAAAAGTGCATCCACAGTGAAACCGAGAGTGACTTATTTTCTTCTTGTGGAATATAAAATAAGGTCTACACAGTAGGTTTTTGACAAGTGCTGGCCATGGGTGAATATTTATATCAATATATATTGACTGGTGAGACTGCTCAATGGAAATAAAGTATCCTCAAATCAAGGCCAGACCAAGCTAATCTTACTTACATTACATGATGTAAAAGGCATAAATATGACATAGTGAGAAGCTGGAGACAGCACAGAATAAAGTTGCTTGGTTGTGCATGGCTTGTCCACGTTTGATTCACATCTTAGTTCATTCGCACAGACAGACCGTGAAACACAGACTATATGCCTTTTTATGCAGCATACAATGCGCTTTTAAATGGATTAGGAGAAGCTTGTGAGGTTTATGGCTTTAAATGTTTGACAGGTATTCAAAGCCCTGTTTAAATGCATATTTTCTAAACGTTGACAGTATATTTAAAATTATGATAGCATTTTCAAAGTATGATATGATGGTGTGACAAATAAAAGGAGTAAACTGATGTATGTGATCAGCCTCTGTGATTTCATTAAAAGCTTTAGGCAATCAAGCTCACTCACATTATTCTTTCTAATAGAATCCAGAATTATGTAGAAATTATGTACTCAAATAATTAGATTTATTTTGAGGTTGTTCTAACAGCAAGCTAGTAATTGTTAAGCATAACAGATTTTCATATGTGAGACTAGGGCTGGGCGATATGGCAAAAATGCAATTTCTATATATTTTTTTCCATATTGAAAGACAACGATATATATTTCGAAGTTGTTAATGCTCGCAGATTTAAAAGTGTACCCCAACAATGACTGAAGCCACAAAAATTAGAGGGTCAATTAAATAACAACATATTTTCTGCTAATACACTTTCGGTGGCCGAAACTTCAGTACATCTCTAGTTTCAAAATGCTTCTATACTCCCATTGTTGCACAGTTCTACTGTGTGTTTGGCTCTTAGATCACAATAGAGTCTATCATTGTTGTTGACAAATATTTTATCACGATTCAATATAATATTGTTTATCGCCCGGCCCTATTTTAGCCTAATTTGATTAAACTATATATTTGTTAAAAAGGTTACATTCACATTTTTATGAGTGGCATGGTAGTGCAGCGGGTAGCACTATCACCTCACAGCAGGAAGGCCACTGGGGTGTTCCGTGTGCTCCAATTTTCCCCACAAGTCCAAAGACATACGGTAAAGGTGATTTGGGTAAGCTAAATTGGCTGTAGTGTATATGTGCATGCCCTGATGCTTCAGGTTGGGGGTTGAGTGTTGGGCTAGCCTTGTAAAAATTAGATGTTACGAAACACCAACGTGGTGCAGCTAAATATCACCTTCGATATAAATGGCCCTGAGAGTAAGTTATATTTTTTATTTATAATGTCACACAATTTACAGCATTATGCAAGACTTAAAAATTGGTTGCAAGATATCATTTTTTATATGATTTTTCATATCACATGAGTTTTTGATATCATTCTGATAAACACTTTTATGTACATACAAACCTTTATATGTTATTTATTTCATAGTTTATACTTAGTTTACTTTTTCGCGTGCCTATTTTGTCAAAAAATAATTTTCTATTTTTAATATACATTAAACTTTATTTTATTCAGAGTGAACAGCAAAGTAAGAATTTCATTGTACAGGAAGCCTGTTCCTTAATGTGGATAAGACAATAAACACTTCGAATCTTTGAATCATGTAGTAACAACTGACAGGACTAATTAACATCACATTAAGAAACACTTCCCGTTCCCAAAATCACAAAATGTATAAAACTGTGACAAACTTGTAATGCAACTGCAGCATCTACTCAATATAATATGCACAGCCAAGTGTCAATTACTGACCGCTAAATTGGAAGCTTCACAGTATGTCATATACAATACTGTAGGTTTTGAACAAAATAAATAAACCATGAAAGGAAAATCCATGTTTTAGTAAACTATCCCTTTAATGTTGGTATCTCTTTGACTGAAGCCAAGACTGATGGTTCTGCTATGTGAAAAGCTTGGAGAACGTTTTGGATTCCTCAGCCAGTACAGTAAAGGCTGACGTGGTCTAATTACTACAGCCGCTTTCTGCTTCACAGACTGGAGGCGAACGAAAAGCTCATCAACACACGTCATGACTGAGAAACAAAAAGCTTGGGGATGGGATCTTTTCTTTGGATATGGCTTTCTCTTTACCTGACTTAAAAAAAAAAAAAAACGACACCTACTCCGTTGTGAGCTGGCACTTGAAACAGGCAAAAAAATAATAGTGGCTGGAAGACTGGAATGTCCCTGTGGGCAAAACGTTCTGTTTGCTTTTTTTGTTTGCTTTTTTTGAATTTCACAGTTGCAATGTGCTCTCTCTTTTTGTACAGATTTTCCTAAACTGCAGATAAAGAGAGAGAATGAATAGAGAAACAAAAAGGGAAAAACAAAGAAGAGATTAGAGACAGGGCCGCTTTGGCAAGCATTTGGGAGATAAGGGACAAAGAGTGTGCCATATTTCCCTTTCCACATTCTCCTCTCATCTTTTCTGTTCTCTTGCATCAGAATTAATTAATGCCTTTGTGTCAGTATAATATTGTTTATATTTTGTCTGATGAAAGCGGGAAGACCTGACAAGCGTGTGAACAAACAGAGCCAGAGCTGAAAATGAAGTTGCGGTGTTGTTTTTGTGGCAAAGCTTCAGCACTTGTCCGTAGCCAACAGGGGACTATTTGGCAAACACAGCAGACTGATGGTTATTTATGAATTCATGACTTTCTATGTGGTACTTTGATGAATGCCGCCGAATATCCAATAATACAGTCACCGAGTCCAAGCATGCCATTCCTTCACATTAAAAAAAACCCCATAGTTTTCAGAAACCAGAAATACGCTTGCAATACCTATATTATTAAAAAAGGAACATGTAATGTACTATAATTCATATTTACTTCCCGCCACTAGTGTGTAATGCAGCGTTTTATTTGCCTCCCTTGTGTGATCAGTGCAGCGTTTGAATACGACACTTATTCACATAAAAGATTGTGAAATGAAACTGAGACTTACCTTTAACCAGCCAAAGGGGGAAGATATAAATCAGGGGCAGGATCCATTAGGAGACAGAGAAAGAGAGAGAGGGAGAATAATTAGTGTTTGAGAGCATGAAATCACTCTAACAAAGGTCTTTTAAAAGGTGCAGTACACCATTCCTTCCCGTATAAAACATTACAGCCCTCTTCTCTACCTCAGAACAAGAGGCGAGTGAAAACACGAAAGTGATCAATGCGGATGGCAGGAGATGAACTCAAGGTCAGTGAGTCACAGCAGCACATACTGAGATAAGTGCTGAAGCACAAGCAGCTACTGTACGGTGTGTACATTCAATAGCGCACCATAAATCTGCGCTGTTATAAGCCTAAAAATACACACTACAACAGGATCGACATGATGTCCTGGCAGAGTGGCCACATGCAGCTCATCACAATAGATTTGAACATGCTCGGCTAAAAATGTCTCAATGCTTGTGGTGTTTGTTTAGAAAAGCACATCTGTAGTTTTATAACACGATGCTGCCAGTGTGTTCTTTCGCTTGCTACGTATGAATTTATCATTGTATAGAGAATTATTTTGTCATTTAAAATAAAAATACAGCTAAGAATATTGTTTTTCTTATTCAAATATTTATAGTAGTATAGTTATAGTGTATTATGTATTGCCTGAATGGCATAATAAATGGATTTACTAACTGAAAATGAACACATACTATGCGCAATACTATGTTTATGCCTTTGAAAATCATGCTTTTCACACAGCATATCCATATTAAGTCTAATGTAACATGACCTCATCTAAAAATATATAATCCTTAAAAACATACAAAACCAAAGGAAATGTGACACTAAGTACTTTACACTAATTAGATTAAATATTACAAACCAATATTATTCAGGACAAAAGTATGTTTGCTGTCAATAGCATGAAACTGCATTGACATTTGTTCTGTTTTTACTGTGATTTAAATAGTTTTGTTATGCTATTCAGAAAAAAAACAACAGTTCAACAAACAAGCTATAATACATTGCCATTTACTTGCTCTGTTGTTCTCAATCAACAACATCGGAAAAACAAAAACGCTGAAAAACACATGTCCTGTTAGTAAATATGTCAACTTACAATAACACAGTAGTCAAAACCTGTATTTGAGTCATAAAACAACAGACAAAAATACCCTGATGACTTACTACTTTCAGCAAAATTGTGAAGTGTGCATCTAGTGATGATTTGTGAGATCACAGAACATGGTAGTGTGACTAGCCTTGAAGTGACTGACGCCGTGAAATACTGACCAAATGGCAAAAGTATTACATCCAAAATTCATTCATACTGCACACAGTCATACCATTCAATAAGTCTTAAACAGTCATAAATAGAGTTTTTAAACCACGTGTATTACATACACTCTAAGAAGTAAATGTAAAAGAGTGGTCACTTTTCAAAAGTTACAAATGTCTAAACTTTAACATGGCAATACGGAATATTTTGGTACTTTTATTTCTGAAATTGTAATATACAATATGTGATTTCTAGTACAGGAATAGTGTTTTGTTCCTGAAATAAAAAAGCTTTTTTTTTTTAAATGATTCAATGACTCAAAGCAGCTAAATATTGAATTCAATGATTTACTTATTAAGATTTCACACGTTTCACTCCTAAATTAATCAGCAGTTTTAAAAGAATATGGCTTTAACAATCTCTAGCTTTGTACTTTTTAGGTACTAATATGTAAACTTCAATATTTCAAATAGTAATAAAATAAAAACAATACGTGAGCTAAGTAAAATGTGCTTATCCATAGTTTCCATACAACAGTGGGCTAAAACTACCAGGATTGACCTTTTACTAATGCTGAAATTGTGAACTGTGCATCCAGTGAACACTTTAATATTCCATGAGGCCACAAGAAAGGGTTTGTGAATGAGAGAAATGTAATACAATTGTCACATAACAGTGACAACATGGTGGATTTTGTACCCTGCAAATTTAATTCCTATTATACAGAAGCAAGGTTTAAACCCAATACAGTACTATAGAGTAAGCAGTTTCAACAATGACTTTATAAATACAGTTATCACCTACTTGCAGAACCATGAGTGACTGTAAATTTGATACTGTATATGGCACTCCTCTAACTACTGCTATTAATTCCTCTTTTCTTTTTGCTATATATTTATGCAGTAACGCAAATGAAACACCAAAATGTAAGGCGCTGAAGTGACAGTGTCCCCAGACCAATAGGATCAGCCAATTGTGTGTGGGTGTGTGTGTGTGATAATGGTTGTTTAACTGTACATTAGCCCCTTGTAATCCAGTCACTTTTCAAATAAGTAAACATAGAGGAATTAAATATTGATTTGAGTGAAATTGTTTCATTAGGTGGAGAGAAAGAGACCACAAGGTAATGTGAAAGACTTGAACCTAGAACAGATTTGTAGGGGACCTGTTGCCTAGACAACCATCAATTACGCAGGTTAGCAATTATTACAAAAATATTAAACCACTGACCAATCACACTGACCACTTGCAATCAGAATTTTCAGCACTTCAAGCTGCATTTATCGTTAAATGTGCATACGCTTGATAGTGAGACATCAGTATGGATCTGACACTGAGTGGATGCATGTCTTTGCTCAAGAAATGAACAAATTATATAGACAAACACAAACAGCGTCTTTCAAACAGACAAATTCAGTGACTTTACTCCAAGAATAGTGATAAACAACCACATAAGACTAGAAAATTAGCTGAAGCGCTGAAGATGTTTGCTTTGACTCTCTGAGGAACTTTAGTTTTATAATTCCACCCTGTTGATTTCAGTATATTCATACCCCCGGGCTACATAATTGATGCAATGAGAAAAAAAAGCTGTTTGTTAGACATAGTAGAATAATTGTTTACTCGTATTCAAAGAATTATAAGCAAACAATGAATACCCATGTGGTTAGCAGACAGACGTTATTCGGGTTTTTAGCTGTCTGTTTGACTATGTGAGCAGAATCAAATACAGGCTCTAACACAGACCAGCTGAGCTCATGTTGCCTTCAAATAACTGACATTAGGCCTTGTTACATCTGGTATCAAGATCCGTCTCAGGGGACTTGATCACAAGTGGCCAGACGAGACACATTGCCCTGATACATGCATATCAAATGCACCTCTTGTGACCTGTGTTCAGATTTTGAGAGGACGGTTTTTGATAATATCACTATACACGTCAGTCACTGCAACAGTGAGTTAGTGTATGCTTAAACATATTGTTTAAATATAGGAAAAAGATGAAAAAAGTTAAATGTGTTGGCACTATTAGCGTAGTGGGCTGTCATATAGTACAACAGGTGTAGAAGGGTTGAGTCCCAATTTGCAACCCTTTTCAGATACAGTACCATACCCCCCTCCTCTAACTTAATTTATTTTTTCACTATGCTTTCCTGTCATGTTATAATAAATGCAAAAAAACACCAAACAAACAAATAAATGTCACATAACATTTAATTATGAAATAATAGTAAAGAAAACTAATATTTTCCTTTAAAAAACAAACAAATTTTGTAACATGAATAAAAAACTAATAAGCACTGTGAACATCAAAACATGATGCTCGAATTGTTATTTCATTTGTTATTTAAGACATGCAGCTGTGGTTGATGAATTGACGACTGACAGATGAGTAAGCGGTTCTTCATTGCTATCAAGAGACACATTAGTACAGATTAGCACTCGCAATACAAGTGCAACTCAGTCGCAGTCACCTTTAAATACATTTTAGTGACCTTTATTGCTGGCATTTGCACCTAAACTCATTAACATCAGGTGTAAGAGTCCACTTAAATCTGACCAGTACAGCTCTCACACCTGCTGCATGTTATCTGACCTACAAGATCTGCAATAAATAATGGAAAAGCAATATCTATAATCCAATCTATTTGGATGTAATCCAGGAGCAAGAGCTGAGAATTAAGAGTCAGCAACATCCTTCACAAAATGCAACAATCAACTTATCAGAGTCCCATCCCGTCTCCGCTGACTTCAGTACAGGCCTGCAATCGTATTGACAGACACAGTCTCGGCTAAGAGAAAATCTGGTCTGAGACTGTGGAATAAAAGAGAAAATCTCCAGGGGAAATGATAGCGAGATGACTGATCTACCAGGAACAATAGGCAACATACTGATGAAACACGGGGCAAGACAAACTCATTCATTTCCTTATCTGGAGCATCTCCCGGCTCTGCACAGAACGACGGTTAACTTTAGAGAGGATGCCTCGGGCTCCACGCGCGCCTGCTTCTTTGTGCCGGTGCCCTAACAGGGTCCAGTCAACACACTGTACACCCACTCACCTCTGAAAAGGGGCTGGCGGCTGTTATGGCACACACTTTAGAGAGATTTCCTGATGGAAGGACACTTCTGAAATGCTCTGAACAACAGTTATTTCTTCTTTCAGATCAAGCTAAAAGTCTCCGCTAGGGTGCCATGTCTAGTCTTTAGACTCTTCAAGAAAATCACCTTTTGGAATCCTTCATGCAGGGCTGGTACAACATGGTGTGTTATGTGAAAATGTTATTTAGAAAGATCAGAACAGATGCAATAATTATTATATGATGTTTTTTGTAGAACAAAGACTGTGAATGAGATTGCATTTTAGCACTTTTGGTTCTGAAGGGTTGTTGAACGGTTTTTGATTAATGGCTAAAATAAGGTTTGTGGTTAAACAAGCTCAACATATTTTCATGTTTTATTTTACAACATAAAAAACATCGCTAATACCATTTGTGCAAGTTTTTTTTAAGCTTTTAGCATTCCTGAAAACAGTCAGTTGATAATAAGTGGATAAATGGTACTAGAGAGGGTATACAGGACATGAAGGCATTTACAGCCTTGCAAATTTATTCGGATCTTATTTTCACAGAATAAATTTTTTGAATAAATATTTAAAAGCTGATTCTTGAAGACCAAAGTATGAGAGCTGTGTGTGATATGAATTTTGCACTGCCAAATTACTTAACAGCACATACAATTTATGCACAATGAACAATTTATTGAACCTGACATTGTTTAACAGTGGGAAAAGTGGAAATCAACATACTACTCAAGATAGCAAAACAATAGAAACCAGAGCTGATGTGTGTATGAATGAAGGATTTCAAAATTATCTAATAATATTATATATTTGTTCATAAGTTCACACTTAGCTGATGATTGATAACAAAACATGTTTGGCATGCTGTCCCAGGAGAGAGCCCTGAGCTCAGAAGATCCTCGAGTCCGGGTGTCCCTCCCGTTAGAAGGGCAAGAGGGGAGTTTGAGCTCAGGTAGATCTCGAAAACTCCCCTGCTTGTTATGGCTAATGAGGAGTTAGGAAATGCTATGAGAGATACATAGCTGACTTCGTCTATGGTGCCAATTTGTATTAGTCAATTCACAAACAATGCAAGTTTTTGGGTGATGGAAGGAAACCGGAGAACCCGAGGGAAACCCACGCGAAAAACCCACTACTGTTTGCTGTGAAGCAACAGTAATGTATAACAAAACAGCATCAAACATGGCAACCACTGGGCCGCCGTACCACCCTGTCTAGGAAAAGAGTGGGGTGGAAAGAGAGATTCTTCAAGACGAAGGTAACTGAGATGAGAAACTCTGGTTATTTATAGTGAGTTAGAATTCATCTGATTGGTGCATCATGTGTTAGCTGATGGGGGACCAGCCGTGGTCAATCATTGGCATGTGATCCTTATAATAATCCTTATAAACCTCTAAACCTTATAATAATCCTTACAAACCACTAAAACACTGTTAAAAATCAAAGTACCATTCATGGTTCCACATAGTTGGTTCAAATTTGGTAGAGACCAAAAAAAAATGTCTATGGCACTGCAGTGAAAAAAGTGTGTACATAAATGTTGAAGTCATGTTTTTTTGTGGTCCATTTATAGCTTAAGCTTAGCATTTTTTTTCTACTGGCAAATTAATTTCTTACACTTCAAATTAAAGAGGTTGTATACATTTTCTAAAATGCTTGTGATGAACAAAAACTTTGAAAAAGAATTTGGGCATAGAGCTTGTTTTCTACATTAATCCAGGGATTTTGCTGAGGGAGTCAGGGTGATGCAAATGTCTGAGTTGCCCTGTTTGATGCTGTCTTGTTATACAGCAAGTGTGAAGCATGCTATTTGTACTAGATGTTGTATAGTGTTCATGTGTGATCGACATATGACTGTATATATTTCTAAGGGTAAAATCATCAAAAAGATGCACATTTTTACTTTTTAAATTGACAGATTTGTCATACAATGACCTTGCCAAGCAACTGGTCTGTATAGAGCGTGGGAAAGAGCCACATCACTGCTGCATTCTCTCTACATGACAGATCGCACATTGGCTCTGGGAAGGGTGAGCCATTGATTTCTCTAGTCATGAAAAAAAAATCCCATCAATCGGAGCCATAATGTGTGTCTGGCCAACTGTAACCTTCATTCCTTTCACTGTAGTTCTGTAATATCCTTTAAATGAAGCCCAATCAATACATGTTTTGCCCGAAAATGTCTTGATTTCTGTGATCGCTTTTGCTTAGATTCTGAATAAGAAACAGTAGGATATTGATGGAATCAGCCCGGCCTTAAAAAAAAAACTCTTGGCACCATTACAGTAGGCCTGAGGTCAGACATCAATGTTATTGAGAAAAGACAGCCATTTCAAAGCTGGATCTGTCAAATGGAGGGAGATAAAACATTGAATGTAAAACCTGTAGCAGTAAAATGAAAACCTAAGGGAATGCAGCACTGAAGCAGTTCTATTTCACCATTTTAACTTTTTTTGGGTATGCAGTAAGGACAAAAAAAACACACAAACTATAATCAAAATAAACAGGCATGTCAACTCTTAAAAGGGAAGAGAAACACTTCCATTATCTTATGCTGTCAACGTGGCATTTTGTTGCAAATTAAACTGTCATTTCTGTAAAAATCAGTCAAATTAGGCAGAAGGCAAGGGGAACAGGTTGCAAGTATTCCATCATATTTAAAAGGCACGAATGAAAAGAAGAGTATCAAAATATTGTAATACCAAAATGTGAATACTTTGGTAATATGTTGTAATCATGAAAAATCTGGTTTCTGATTCAGGACCACTGCTATAGACCACGCTTTAATGAGCTTAAGGATCGAATGGCATTCCGGCGAATATAATTAGCATGCTTTGCTAGGATCCCATCATTCAGCAACCACAGGACAGCATATGCTCTTTATAATTATCACGGGATCAGATCATTCCGTCATAGAGCATTACACTAAGAAGACTGACTTGCATTGCATTTTAAAGCTCTGAATGATGCGTGAATGCAGAGTAGCGGAGATTACCCACTGTTTTCTTTAAACCACCAATGAAACAGATTCAATGGCTCATAGCCTACAGTGAGCTCTGACTAAGGATGTATGACACAAAGACTCCGTGTGTGAGCAGAAGCTCTGTGCCGCGTAAATCAAGCCCTGACTGAATCTCTATTAGTCCAGATGTTGAATTAATCATCCTTACCACTCGCATGGAGGAACTTTTAAGTCATAATATCCTAAATTATTCACATTCCCTCTGCTGGAGTAATTTCCCTCTGAATTATTGAATTTGCAATTCACAGATTGACTGGCTGATTGGTCTTTTAACTCTACCCAGGCCTTCTTTGATGTTTCCTGCCTCTTTTGGTGTAAGCGGTTTCAAGCCACCTCGAAATATAAAGCCATTTTCATCTAGTCTGAGTCATTGCAGGAAGGAAAGGGGGGATTTTTTCGACTGCATAAACATCAGAGATTTGCTTCAACGGCAGTTGCTTCAATGATTAATCACTGCTAGCAATGGCACATGGCAGTTCAGTGTAAACTACAACTTCAGTAGTTCTCAGCTAGTTCCAAAATCTGTGTCACATGCTATTTGACTAGTGAGGTAAACTAGTTCATCTCAGCTAATTAATATTCATGAGCCAGCCTGATATGGTTTATAACAGCCCTTTTCATGCGTACTGTACAAGCTTTACTGGTAAACTACCATTACGGGATCTAGTGTGATTTAAAAAAAAATAAGTGTTGGCAATTTTTGGAACTGAAAGTGTTCTGAATAGCTGGAAATACAATCCTTGTCTGCTCGAAAGATGAGTATTTTTCATTCAAACACACATCACGCAAAACACGACATCTGTGATGAAGCTGACAAGAGTGGTTTCACTGTCAGGAGACTTGAAATTGAAGCTTTAGTTGTTGAATCCTTATATAAATGTAATCAAATAGTCATATAAATAATTGTTTTACAATCCTATGGCAACAATCTTATTTTATAAGCCTGAAATGAAATAAATTAATTTATTAATAATATATATATTCATTCATTTTCTTGTCGGCTTAGTCCCTTTATTAATTCAGGGTCGCCACAGCGGAATGATCTACCAACTTATCTAGCATTTGTTTTACGCAGCAGATGCCCTTCCAGCCACAACCCATCTCTGGGAAACATCCATACATTCTCATTCACACACATACACTACGGACAATTTAGCCTACCCAATTCACCTGTACCACATATTTTTGGACTTGTGGGGGAAACCGGAAAACCTAGAAGAAACCCACGCAACTACGGGGAGAACATGCAAACTCTACACAGAAATGCCAACTGACCCAGCCGAGGCTTGAACCAGCGACCTTCTTGCTGTGAGGCGAACGTGCTACTCACTACGCCACCGTGGCACCCATATATATATGTATACCAGTGTGAGCAGCACGATGGAGCAGTGGGCAGCACTCTCGCTTCACAGCAAGAAGGCTGCTGGTTCAATTGTCGGCTGGGTCAGTTGGCATTTCAGTGTGGAGTTCTGCCCGTGTTTGCGTGGGTTTTTCAAAGTCCAAAGACATGTGGTACAGGTGAATTGAGTAGGCTAAATTGCCCGTAGTGCATGTGTGTGAACGGAAGTATGTGTGTTTCCCAGTGATGGTTTAAGGCTGTAAGGGCATCCGCTGGGTAAAAAATATGCTGGAAAAGTTGGTGGTTTATTCCGCTGTGGTGACCCCAGATTAATAAAGGGACTAAGCCGAAAAGAAAATGAATGAATGACTGAATGAATGACTATACCAGTGTTATTTTGGATATATTTCCGCACCCCTAAACTTTGGTGACAACACACATTCATCAAGATCTACTAAATGCAAGGTTCACAGCATGAACTCAGCAGACCATTTAGTCGCACCGATAAATTTATTCACTATTATTATAATGACACATAAAATGTTAACTCTTTTTTTGTCATACAGAAAAAAATACATAAATTACACAATCAGAGTCTGGAGGTCTGGCTAAGTGAGACAATTGTTTCTTTTCAAATCAATTCTAATTCCCTGGCCACTGCACAAATGCCCAATCACACCAGGATTGACACTGTACATATATTAGCATCCACATTGACACAGCATATCATTATGTTCATTATAGGCATGCGCTGCCGTTTTGTCATCTGCGGCCTGAAATGCTTGATCTCTTTAAAAATAGGATGTATTCTGACTGACTCGTCCTGAAAACAATCATTCTAAAATTAATTCGATTGATGCTGTCTCTCTGTCTTGTTATTGTGATAGCTGAGGCTGTAGTTTCTGAGATTATTTTCATATTTTAAATGATTTTTACAGCTATGTCTTCATCGGGCCAGGCCTTTGGGTTCCCAACACACTTGAAGAGAAGAAAATATTTCAGTTCTTTATGAAATAACTCGCCGCTGGGGGACATGGCCCCGTCAAGCCCTAAAAAATATCCATCATTCGCTCCAAACCTGTGGGAAAAGGCAGACTGAAAAAACAGTCTACAGCGGCTACTGTGAAAATCCTCACCCCACTGACTCTGAGAAGTGGATGAATTCTTTTACTAATCTCTATTCTCGCTTTCACCCCACCGTGTTAGTGCGGCACCGATGCCTGCATGAAGCCTATAAGTCCTGACACAAATCAGTCATTTTGTTGAGAGAGTGGCCAGCAGCCTCGGCACAGGCAACAAGGTGAAAGCAAAGAGCAAATACACTACATAGAGCACAGCAGTGCACCGGCAAACACAACTCCAGATAAACACATAGCCAGAGGATCTGTGGCCATTTATATTGAGTCTGCCCACTCGTATATTTAGGCCAAGTGGATTGTGAAAACAAAAGCAAGAACTGAATCAAATCAAAGATTATATTTGACCAGTAATGTATCTGAAACTCAGCAGCAATATTCAGCACTTCAATTCAATTATCAATTAAGCCAGTCAAACCATATGCTGATCATTTGCATTTTAAACTAAAATTAGACACCATCATGCTGCTTCAAAAATGTTCTTATTTCATCATAAAGCAGAAATGTGCTTATTAATCTGAATGTCAAAGGTGCTTTGTTTTGTTTCTATACATTAAAAATAACAAATGTGATTAGTGGAAGTGAAATAATAATTAAAACTATATTTGTTATATGACTTCCTTGCTGTAGTGTTGACAGCAGGTACTTACGAGTTGAGAATAAGGCTGTTTTTATAGTTAGTTGCCAGTAAACTTGTTGTAATGTAACATGGTGGACAAAGCACACAAAACAAGTGCCTGAGTCAAAGTACAGATACCATAATAAAATATTACTCCAATAAAAGTATTCATTCATTCATTCATTCATTTTCTTTTCGGCTTGGTCCCTTTATTAATCCGGGGTCGCCACAGCGGAATGAACCGCCAACTTATCCGGCATTTGTTTTACGCAGCGGATGCCCTTCCAGCCACAACCCATCTCTGGGAAAATAAAAGTATTCAGTTTAGCTTTTTAATTTAACCATGAGACAAAGCATAAAGGCATTTCACTTTGTATGTACAGTACTATTAGGACTTGTATGACTTTTATTATGAATTTTAATGGCAAACTATTCATGAAAAAACATAGTAGAAAACCCACGAAAGATTTTAGTTATAAAAAATTCACATACATTTTTTTTATTGTTTTTGCTTTACGTCAGATGGTTTGTTTCACTATTTTTACAACAACAGACCTCGTACTATAGAATAGTGATATGAAAGTAAATGCAATATAAGTCCTCACTACCATTTTTTCCCTCAAGGAGTCAAAATGCTCCTGGAAGTCGAGTGAAATGCATGCTGAGATCCTGGCAGGATGTAAACATGCAGATTACTGTCATGACACTTCAGCCACTGAAGGAGAAATTTCGAGCTTATTCCCAGAGAGACCTGTCAATTCGTCAGTTTCACTGCAGTTAGTAAGTGAGCACCAGAAGCAGCCGACCATGTTCTAAAATAGCACTAGTCTCAATGGATCTCTGTGTAAAAAATTTATTTAATTATGTTGCTGTAGTCATATGTAGTCTGCTGCTTACTGTACCAACTGATCTACATCTAGGCGTTTCAACTAGGACTGGGATGGGGCAAGTGGGATGATATGCTTCCACCTGCTACTGTTTCGCCTCTGTTTGATATGGGACTGGTAAAGTTTTCCCACACAGTTGGGTTTTAAAGAATCCCCATCCAGTGTGTAATGTTGAAAGACTTTGTTATTCAGGAAAATTGTATCAGTTGCAAATTCAAAAAGGTTGGTGAATGCTGGAATACATTCATTCATTAATTTTCCTGTGGCTTAATCTCTTTATTCATCAGGGGTCGCCACAGCAGAATGAACCACCAACTTATCCAACGTATGTTTTAAACAGCAGATGGCCTTCCAGATGCAACAGGGTACTGGGAAACACATACACTCTCACATTCACACATATACGCTATAGCCAATTTAGTTGCATTCACTTCACCTATAGCACATGTATAACATTCACTTCACCTATACAGTGTAGCATGTGTTTGGACTGTGGGGGAAACCAAAGCACCCACAGGAAACCCATGCAAACATGGGGAGAACATGCAAACTCCACACAGAAATGCCAACTGGCCCAGCCGGGACTCAAACCAGCGACCTTTTTACTGTGAGGCGACATTTCTAACCACTGAGCCACCATGCCACCCTGCTGTAATAGAGTGTTCTCCAGTTAAAATTGATGCTGCGAAACAGATTTGTTATATACAATATTAGATACAGTTGAAGTCAAAATTGTTATCCTTCCTGTGGAATTTTGGGAATGTTTGTCAGAAATTTTCACAGTATTCCCTATTATATTTTCATAATAGTCTATTATTTAATATTAGCATATTAGTATTAGTTTCTTTTAGTCAATAGGTCAATATTTTTTTCCCCCCCCCCCCCCCCCAATTGGTGGCAAAAAAAATGTAATCATTGTTGTCCAATGAATTGCCAATTTAATTAAATTTGCCTACTTAACGTTGTAGCCTATTTAAGCCATTAAATCATATGTGAAGCTGAATACTAGTATCTTGCAAAATAATAGAAAATATTGCAAATGGTCATCATGATAATACTCAAAATTAAATAGTTATTAAAAATTAGTAATTAAAACTATAACATTTGAATTGGTTGGAAAAAACCTTCTCTCCACCAAACAGTAATTGGGAATTATTTGAAAAAGATTAACGTTTTCATTGGAGGGCTAATCATTTTGCATTCAACTGAATCCTAAAACTGAAATATGTAAAATGATATACATTATACATAGTAGAACGAAGTGGAAAATAGCCAGTCTCGGTATAAGTAAAGGCAAGTTTTAAGGTACCAGTGCTGTTGATCAAGTACGATGGTAGATTTGCTTAGAGTTAATTAGACTCTGCTTGTTCCGTGTTTTTTTTATTACACTGTGCTTCCTGGTCCTCCATTGCTAAGTACCTCTTTCGGGGCAATAATTAATTAATCAGCAAGATTAGAAACAGCAGGTTGGCTTTGCATCATCGCAATTAATTTTCAGTCTCCCAAACACATTTAATCAACTACAGGTAACAGCCTGCATTAGCTATCTAAGTTCTTGATGCCAATCTGGTGTAGCTGGCTTCCGGAGGTATTGTGCTCCCTTATATCCTCAATACTCCCATTCAGGGGAGCAACAGAAGGTAATATGCTCTAGTCTAGCATCTCTACCACAGCAAACGGAGAACATTCCAGTGCTGTGCAGGAAGAAAGCTTCAGTGGGACGCAGCTGCTTTGCTACGGGTTTATCAAACCTCCACTTCAGTCGAGCCCTTGCGCTGAATAACATCTCCCACTGTGTTACTGCCTCATCTATCCAGTTTCTCATCTCTGCTGCACACCAGCTGCGTGAAGTGGCGCTTTCAGTGCCATAGTTACAGTCTCATTTAAGATTCGGTCTCAGGTGTCACCTTTCGGTGGCATTTGCTTTAACTGTGGTTGAGAAACCCAGTCTCCTTTGTTCAAGCTGCTGGGCTTCAAGAAATGCAGAAGAAGCTTTTAAGGATTTCCTTCGTTCGAAAGCTCTAATTGCATGTAATGCTTAAGGAAGAATGCAATTAACACACGCAGGGGGTCGAAAATTGAGCGCACACTGAAAATGGGAGTGAAGATTATATTTAAAACTCTAAATTAACAAAGCTATTGGGCAAGCAGGCTCAGCTTGTTTTGCAGAAATTCAATTACTGCTGTTGCAATTACTACAATCACTGCTGCTGACAATAGAGAGACTAACCAAATATCAAGACATTGTCTTTTTTTTCCATTTCACTTACAATGTTTGACATTGTTGCAACTCAAATTGCATAAACATTTATGAAACAGTATACTTTAAGAAGATATAATGCCAAATAAGTTAGGAAATGTGTAACTAACTCTGAATTATTATTACATTACTGAAAGCATGTTCAGTATTCATTTAGAAAGGAATTATTTACTTTTGCATTTTTTCAGCAAACACCAATCTTGTTAAATTCCATTTCTCTAAATTCCATTCCACTTGTTAAAATCCTTCTTGCATTTAAATAAGCTGTGATGCATGTTATAACAGGGTTTCTGCAGGTTTCGCCAAGTAACATTTAAGACTTTAAGACATTTTTAAGACCATTATGAATTAAATTTTAAACTTATACAGGGCTAAACGCTAAAGATTTTTTCCGAATTTCCAAGCTGGAAAACATTTTTACTTGCTCTATCAAAAAATGATTACAATGTAATGCATTTAAAAATGTGACAGTAATAATTATGATTTAATAATAAGGTCAGTATCCTCAGCAGTAAATACATGGAGCACTTTTAAACAAATATTCTAAGGATAATAAACCATGGTTCATGGCAAACAGAGTTAAAATTTTGATTTTTAAAAACAATTTTTATTGCGATTGTATGGATGTTGGAGAGATTAAGTAGCTTTACATAAACGAGAGAAAAATAAAAACAGATTTAAGACCTACAAGACAATATTTCAGTGGATTTAAATTTTTTTAGGCCTTACATTTTGTTTTTGAGAATTAAGACATTTTAAGAGTTTTTAAGACCTCACGGACACCCTGTATAATGATGGTAAAAAAAGTGGAGATTTCACATGCTTCCTTTTAAATCTGCAATCTTGTGCATTTCTAAAAGTCTTATACATTATTCAGCATTGCTTTATTAGAGTGCTTTATAGCACTGCTTAAGGATTTCATTTTTTAGAGATTTTTCAGAGATAGAAAAAAGTTTATAAGGATTTACAGTATCTGAAGTTTTATGCATTTAAAAGCTCAGTGTGAGTGTAGTAGATCAAATCTTGATTTGATTAAATTAACCGTGTCTGATTACACTCTCAAATAAGGCTTGAAATATCAAAGTCTTTTCAATTTCAAGTCATTGATATTAAAATTAGCAAGAACTTAAAGCTGAAAATTGTTTTTGGAAATATAATGAAGTAGTCTTCACTGCATATATAAATTGCCTGTAAATAAAGAATAATTTGATCGTGCTGTTCTCGTGATGGAAACAAAAGAGCACAGAAGATGAGTCCTGTAACCCTTAACTCTCAGACTATATGCTGAGCGAAAAGTCCAGCTCTACAACAAATGGGATTGTCGCGTGTGACAATGCCCACTGCAAGCTCTATCTGGCACACGCAGATCCTGCCAGTTTCCAGGTGCTGACGGATTCTACAGGAGTCCTGTGTTTCTGAAAAGGGCTGTTAGGATAGAGCAGAGAGGATTATGGGGGTGGGGTGTTCGGTGCTTGTGGTGTAAGCAAAGCTCTTGGTAGAACAGAAAAAAAGAGACCAGACACGCAACAGCAGCTGCTTCATAGACAGCATCAGTAGGACGAGGGCAGCCCTTCTTGAAACGCCATAATGGGGCCATTATGCCTAATTCCCATTCTTCTTCTCCATTTGTGCTCCTTCAATTGTCATGAAGAGGGATCAAACCCCACTGTGAGCAACAATAGCAAGTCCAGAAGAATTAATCAAAACACCACAAAATAGGGCTGCGAACCTTTGTGTCTCCCTATAGTAAAAGTTCATTTCCACACGGGAAGGCCTACACATACTGTTCTGAGTTTTAAATGGTAGGTGCTGAGAAAAATAACTCTTCTGCAGTTGTATAAACTTTCTATAATATTTAGGGAAATTAAATTGGTCAAATAAATTGTATTTGATGCTATTTACTATTTTTAATTATTATTATTATTATTATTTTTTTTTTTATAAAAATTAAAAATACTTTATGGGTTTAACCATACATTTCTTGACAATGGCATTAGAAAATGCAAAGTTTTCCAAAAAATGATAACAACTAATAGCATGTAATGCATATTACAGTACAGTCTCATATTACAGTTCAACACAGTAATGTGCATATACATTTACATATACGTTTTCTGTGCACTTAAGTCGTACTCTGCAATGTGTGTGTATGGGATAATTCACTTAATATAAGTTTCTAATTTTCTAGTCTACGTTTCTAATCTTTCTCCATAGCAGCTCCAATACTTTGGAATGATCTTACACTCTCTACTTTGAAGACATCTTAAACATTTTAAACAGTAATTGAAACAGTTTTATTTAGCCTTTAATCACGTGTGTAAGTTTATGTTTTTGGGCTGTTTGCTTGTTTGTATGTATTTAGTGCTTTTTTCTATTCAGCACTTTGGTACCCATTGGTTGGATGAAAGCGATCTAAAGTCATTTATATCAGTAATGTTTAAAGGTAACCTAAAATTAACAAATACAATTTTACTAAAATACATTTTAGTACAATGCAAACAAATGTCCTTTTTCACACATGAAATTTAGTTTTAACAATATACTATACAAATCCATATATTACAAAGCAACAAATCAGCATATTATACAGTAGTCAACATTTGAAGTGGATCAAAACCTTTCATCAAAGCTGTCCTAAAGCTGCTGAACAAAACCCGCTCTTCAGTCCAGACAAATTTGAAAAACATTTTTGATTCACTACAAATCTTGACTACTGTTTGATTTCCGTAGGATCATGTGACACTATTTATACAGCCTAACTACAGTATAAACTGAAGCAGTAGCTTAAAAAAGAAGAGAAAAAAGAAAACTCTAACTTTGTGTACCACTGTTAGTTTTAATATAAACCTACCCTTGGGACCTACAAGTCCCCTGTACTTGAAGAAACACTCTTAACAGCAACTTAATACAGCCTTAAACCCTTAGTAAATGTGGGCAAAACAGACGTGAAGGTCTTTTTCTCACCCCACAGTTTTAAGAGAGCAGATTTGAAGTAAGCGGCCTGATTATCCTCACAATAAAGCTAAAACCCTCTTCGCAGTCAGCTTTATTCAAGATAAGATTATAAGCCCAAATCAATGGAAAAATAACAAGCTTCGTCATTTTGTTCTTAAGATAGCTTATTCAAAGCC
>CAIGQQ010008883.1:717033-739533 GCA_903798035.1 Danio albolineatus
CTACCCCCTCATGCTCACTGTGTCCTCGCTCTCTCTGTAAACCGCCAAAACAGGTGCAGAATGAGGGCGGCAAGTGTTTATCCAGCTTCACAGCAGGGAAAGATTCAATTTGACAAAAAGATTTTCTATATTTCTGTCTGAGTCAGTAATCATTTGATGACTCAGAGCAGATGAAAAAGATGTGAAGTCCAGTTCGCAAGGGTAAAGGAAGATGCAGCAGTGCATCTAAAAATAATCTGTTTATTGCAGAGGCAATTTATCAACAGGAGATGGTCTGATGTCAACATGAAGTGACGAATCACAGTGAGCTATTTATATGGGGCAATGCACCATCCTGTGTTTGAAACGTAAGCAAATATTTGCAACATCTCGGAGATAACAAGAAGGCAGATGTCTCTCGTCCGCTACATTCGAAGAAAAAAACCTTGCTGTCATCATGGCACGAGGTTTTGGTTTGAAAACACAAGGCCCCACCGTGTTTCTGATGAGTCAGAAGCAATTTAGAGAGTCCTTCAGGGACCTCAAGTGTCGCCCACCGCACTAATGAACACTGGGAAAACAAAGGCCTTTCATTGGACCCCTGGTCCCCTGGGACACGGATGGCTGATGTCATTGTGCTTATTCGGTCACAAAACGACAGGGCCCTACAATGCACCATGGCAACGGAGCTAATTATTCGTGTGAAATCAGGGAAGGGTGCTTAAACAAATGCTCCAGCCTCTTCTAGTGTAGCATCTTTGGATGGCCTCTGGTTAACAGAGGAACTGAGAGATTGCGAGGACGACCTACCGTAAGTGAGCGAACACTTTGATATAATGCTATTAAACAGAGTACAACCCTACGGGCCAGCTTGTCTGGAAATGCGCACACTATTAAGGCACTACACAATCTCACAAGGGGATTATTGCACAATAGGCAGATTAAGTCAAGAATTAAACCAAACCATTATGAGTTCAGTACTTGCTGCATGTGTAACTGTAGGACTCAAATAAATTCACATACTGTGGGTCTTTCGAGAGCATCTGTTCATATCAAAATTGACTGCGGCTACGTCCTGAAGAGGAAATGTGCTAATTGCAAACAGAATAAAAGTTTTGTAATATTCATCTAATGACAAAATATCACTCACTAGCAAGTTTATTAGGTGGTTAATTGCTCGATAATGCAATTATAGGCTCAATACATTCAATTGCATAGACATGGTCAAGACAATCTATGTTTGTTTTTTGTTTTTTTTAACTAAGCATCAGAATGACTTTGAACGTGGTATGGCGGTTGGTGCCAGATGGGCTGGTCTGAAATGGCTGATCTACTGGGATTTTAACACACAACCACCGGTTAACAGAGAACAGTCAGAAAACATATCCAATAAGCAGCAATTCTATATAAATGCAACCAACACAACACACAACATGTCCATCCTTGAATCTGAAGAGCTACAGTAGCAGAAGCACTGTCTTCATTCAGATGATACTATCAAAATTTATATCAACAGTTCAGACTGGAGTATTTACATGGCACACTTTGGGCATCTTAGTAGTGACTAAGCATCACTTATACATGAGTATGGTCGCTGACCATATCCATGTCTTTATGAAGATATTTTGTGATGGCTACTTCAAGCAAGAACGTGCCATGTCACTAAGCTTAAATCATCTAATACTGGTTTCTTAAACATTCACTACACTGAAAATGCTTCCAACGTATCAGATTTCAATCCAATTAAGCACCTTTGGGATTTGCTGGAACGGGAGGTTCACATTGTGGATCTGCAGTTGAAAAAATCTGCAGCAGCTGTGTGATGCTGTCATGTAACCATGGAGGAAATTCTCTGAGGAATGTTTTCTCAGAAGCATTTCTTGTTGAATCTACAGTACACCGTGGTAGATGTTTTTTTTTTATCAAGCATAATGTTTATGAACATTATCCTATAAAGAACACACAGTTTTACCAAGAACATATGTAGAGTAAATGTGTACATATTTAATTCAAGTAACATGATATTACAACCCTTGATAGAATAGTAAAATCACTTCAGATTCCTCACCCAAGTACCATAATGCTCCCAACACTCCTGCTGTACAGGCCAAACAACGCCATTTACTGCAACGTTAAATGCCTGCTGAGTAAACAAATGGCACAGTTGCACAATATGTTCATGTCGTGAACGCCTGAAGTGGCTCTTTTTACTGCGTATGGTGTTATTCGCTACCATTTCAACTGCTAAATTCAGCGTCTTTGTTGATTTCTCTCACATTTCATCTCATGTTGTTAGACAAGAAGTCATGTTATGTCATCTTTGTTAGGACTATGATATCTGTGTTTTGAAGCAAAGTTCGATTAGCATTAGCCTACTTTCAGTTGGCATGGTGCTTATTAAATGGCCATTACATGGCACTAATTGCACTGCCGTCTTTGCCAAATCTTTGCACTGTTAATTGCTCTCTCCCCACACATTTCCTGAGAGACTTCTATAGTTACTTTAATTATAAAGTAAGCATTAACTCACAGTTGTTTAAGAAAGTGACATTTATACGTCCATATAAACATAATGTTTTTTTTTCTGTTTGAAACCACGATAGACTGAACAAAACACTACCTGGAATTTAGTATGATTGACGAGAAAGCAAAAAAACGCTGTAGCAAAGAAAACAAAGACACTTGAATACAAATATAAATGGAATAATGAAGATTAAGAATGTTTTGGTGAGAATCCAGCTGACATTCAGCAAGACTAAATGGCTCTGGCTATTTTTTCAGGAAGGATAAACTCATATATCTTGGTTCCTGTGCTGCCCAGGCAATGCTTTTTTTTGCTTAAAAAACAAAAATAAAAGCTTTGTTTGTGCTACATTCAGACAAGCAGTGCTTCAGGTAAACACACATTGCAGTCTCTGTTCATCCTTGGCTGTGAAAAATGATAAATTTGGCAAAACGGAAAGGACTTTTCAAAGTCATTCTCATATACTGGTTATTGGTTATACTTTAAGCTCATTTAAATTGCAGATATGTTTATAAATAAATTAAGGCAAAAACTAATTAGAAGACAGCTCACAGTGTGCATCTTGACAGCCCTGAAGTGCTGTCAGAGTAGAGCAAACATCCTCAAACATGTCTGATTAGATTGCAGGCACTCTACCGGCCTATATCATCACTGAACAGAAGCAGAGTCATTTATCTCACTGTACAATCCAAACAGTCTTTCAGCAGATTACTTCCAGAGATCAGTGTTGATTGATCAAGTAAAGCTGGATGCACACTGTGCACCGCAATTTTGCCTCAGAGACATATTTGGGGGACTGTAAGACTTCCTTTGCTATTAGGCAAAATTCTGGATTGCTTTGCTCACAACACTCCTCACAAATGGCAAATTAACAATGATTACTAACATTCTATAATGTTCTTATAGATATTAAAGTGGCAGTCCTGCAGTGATCTTGCAAAATGGTCTAATAAAGAACCAGGATTGGTGTAGAAACCATTTTCACTAAGATGCCCCATTTCACAATTATAAAGGCAGCAAGTACATTAGAAAAAAAGTCATTTCTTGTTCTCTAATTCTCCAATAATCTCTGTTTTTATCTACAGCTTCAAAAATTGTTTTCGAACACAGCAACATTGTGAAGGTCTATATATTCACCTTATCAGTGGCTGTTTCTATGCATAAGCAAATGAATATGCATAAGCCATCCTCCATATTGGAATAGTCATAGCCAATCCTCAAACGTCTGAGAGAAAGCTGACTGTGCATTTGCAACAATAGTCATGTGTATGTATATATTCATTCATTCATTCGACTTAGTAGCTTATTTATTAGATGTCACCACAGTGGAATGAATGGCTAACAATCCCGGGATTTCTCAGTACTGGAAAAAACCCTCACATTCACACACTCACTCATACACTATGGCCAATTTAGTCCTTCCAATTCACCTATACCGAATGTCTTCAGACTGTGGGGGAACCTGAGCAACTGGAGGAAACCTTAGGAGAACATCCACAAAGAACTCCACACAAAAATACAAATTGACCCAGCCGGGACTCGAACCAGCAACCTTCTTGCTGTGAGACAATAGTGTTAACCACTGAGCCACCATGCCACCCACGTGTATGTATTTATGTATAATAATATTATTAATAATAGTACGTAATATAGTCAATGATTTTGCAAAAATAACACAAAAGATGAATGTGTTAGCTAACACAAACGTAGCATCTACCTGTATGAATACATAGTTTTGATTTGAGTCTAAATGAAATGCAACATAAATGTCTTGCTGTTAAGTGTTTCCTATGGTTATACAAAATTGCATGGTGTTTGTTTGAAGAATGAAGCGTTTTTGTTCTCCTTTGCAACAAATGAATCCAGACAGTTCAAACACAATTTTTGCACAGTTTGACGTGCACGTATCTTAGATCTCTGTGGGGTCACAACACACAAAATGATGCAACCATTGTAAAGGATGAAGCGAGGGGGGTGGGAGACACCCCGGTTTAGTCTGTGCAAAAATGCAATGTAACAACCACGAATGGCACAGTGCTGACATGAATACAGTAAAGTGAATTCTCTGCATACTGTGAGACTGAAGAGGCAGCTTGGAGAACAATCTCCTTCCTCTCTCCAGTGACGTGGGTAATGCCTGTCCTGGGGAAAATGGGTAATCTGAATTTGCTTTCAAACTAAACACAAAACAGGAGCAGGATAAGGTCCAGTGAAAAATGTTAGGCCTCATTCAACATGCCTGCAAATGACTCCATATAGAGGAAGTTCTTGACAGCTTTGGACCCTTCAGCCCACAAATCTAGTAGATGGAAACTTTTGTTGAGGATAGAAACCACTACTTGTGCTGCATTTATGTACGTGTGCATGTGAAATTGCAGTTGAACAAAAGCCATTTTAATGTGTGCGTCAGAGCCAGAGAAAATGTCACCAGGGCAAGTAAAATATCTGAACTACCGACCTGACTTTGAATGAATGAACTATAAGCCTCAGCCTATTTTCAACCACCAAACAATAGCAAATTGCATGCTTCTCAAGACTTTTCTGCTGAAAAATAATATGGACAATAAGGCAAGACAATTACATTTAATGTTCATGGCTCAAAATGGTTTGTTCTTTGTTTGTTCTTCAACAAAAATAAAGAATATGCATCTGCAAACTATAACTTGCAGATTTATAACTTATTAATATGCTAGCAGTTGAACCTTTTTAATGAAAAAGTACTTATAGTTGCCAAACACTTAAGTTCAGTTCAGTTTCCTTTATTATCATTCAAAACATAATGACATCAAAAAAAAAAAACATTATAAAAACCTAACATAATAAATAAGCTTTTGCAATTTCATAAATATATAAAAATATAGTTATATATAAGATAAAACCCAATAAAAAAATCACAGAAAATAATTAATAAATACTTGAATTAAGACCTAAAGCCAGATTTTGGACATAATATGCACCTCCAAATATCAGGGGTCTGGCCTGTTACAAGACCTTTCACAATGTGCACATTTAAAACCTTTCAGCTGATTACAGTGCATCCGCAAAGTATTCATAGTGCTTCACTTTTTCCACATTTTTTATGTTACAGCCTTAATCCAAAATGAATTATATTCATTTATTTTCTCAAAATTCTGTTGCAAATTTATTAAATATAAAAAAACTGACAAATCACATGTACAAAAGTATTCCCAGCCTTTGCCGTGAAGCTCTAAGTTGAGCTCAGGCACATTCTGTTTCTACTGATCATTCTTGAGATGTTTCAGCAGCCTAACTGGCATTCACTTGTAGTAAATTCAGTTGATTGAACATGATTTGACCACCAAAATATGAATGGAGTGGCTTCAAAACAACTCAGTGAATGTCCTTGAGTGGCCCAGCCAGAGCCCAGCACTAAATTCTATTGAACATCTCTGGAGAGATGCGTAAATGGTTGTACACCATCACTTCCCATCCAACCTGATAGAGCTTGAGAGGTACTTCAAAGAGGAATGGGCATAAATTCCCAAAGACAGGTGAGTCAAACTTGTGGCATAATATTCAAAAAGACTTGAGGCTGCAATAGCTGTCAAAGGTGCATCAACAAAGTATTGAGCAAAGGCTGTGAATACTGATGTACATGTGATTTTTCAGAATTTTTATTTTTATTAAATTGGCAACAATTGAAAAAAATATTTTTTCACATTGTCATTATGGGGTATTGTGTGTCAAATTTTGAGAAAATAAATTAATTTAATCTATTTCGGAATAAGGCTGTAACATTTAAAAAAATGTGGAAAAAGTGAAGCACTGATTACCTTTTGGATGCACTGTTAATACCCTACAACAAAAATGGAAACATCAAGAGCCCAGATGGAAAACTGGATGTTTGATGTAGAGGAAGATGTAAGTTAGTATTATGTCTTAAAATTTAAAACTAATATAGGCTTCAGTGAGTTCTCAGTTGTTGTAAACAGAGCTTACCGAGCGGCTAAGTATAACACTCTTCCATTACTGTGAGAAAAAAATGATTTCTAACTAATGTGGAAAGCATGATTAAATGTATTTCAGTGTTCAACAGGTACTTGAATGAACTGACTTATACTGGTTCTTTTAAATGTTCATGAAGGATAAGTGGATGCTGTAAACATCTCAGCTGCAGTTACAGGGCTTTGACTGGCTCTTACTTTCTTTGCTGTTTATTTATATGAACAGGTTTGAAATGGAGCTCTGTTTATAAGAATTCTCACTCGTTTTTCATGATCATCCACCATATTTGTTTTTCCACTTAAATCATATTAGACCATGTACATTTTTGTAAACCAGATACTATAGTTATGTGGTCTGATCGAATTGACTAGTGTGTGCCTTTGGAGGATTACAGTATTAAGGTCTTAAGCCTTGGCCATAGTTACACTGTTTAAGCCGCCACTATTGCTATCTTTGTCTAAATTGAAATAATCAGCACAAATTCAAAATGCAAGATGAGTTATATTCAAACAATTAAAGGACATTTGACATTGTTGTGACTACATCTTGTGGTCCTGCTGTCTCGAGTTACTCATCCCACCCCACAAAATAAACTCAAAGATGAGATATTTAAAGAGCTTTGCATTTTGAAACCACTGAAGGATAAAAAGCAAAACCCCATTAGTTGTGGCTTTACAAGGGGTCCTTTCTAAAACATAACCTTTGCAAAGAGCGTAAGTCAGTTTTCTGTGAGAATTAAATTTCCACAGTTAAATGAATTTCATTGGTTAGTTTAATGTGGTCACCTTCAGTAGAATCCTGCTTCAATCCCCTTTCTATGATTAAAGATTGAGAAAGTGATCCAAATCACAGTGGGCTGTGAGCAAGCAGACCTTGTCGAGAGACTCCTAAACATCATTTAATCAATATTTGGGAAACTCAGGGCTCTGGGGAGAATTTCAAAGTGGAACGTGACTGTTGGGCGATGAATGAGGACTGAGCCTGTGAAGATTTGACGTCTCCAGATGTTATGAATAAATAGCACAGGCTCAGTGTTGATCTGCAGGCCCAAGAAAGCTAAACCTGCTTGGTATGAAAAATAAATGAACGTGGGGAGCCGGAGACCAAGTCGGACAGTAAACGTAAACAAACAGGAGCTATTATCCCATGCTTACCTGAAGCGATAAAAGACATTCTTTGTCTCAGGATTAGGGTTTTCTATGTCTGCTGGATTAGAGCTCCGTACCTCAATAGTTTCACTGGTTTGTTTTTAATTATGCCCATCTGCTTTCTATAAGCAGGAATTATGACAACAAACGAGCGCTGCGAAAACACAATAAGTCAGGGAACTGTATTTTAACAGATGGAGGTGCTAACCATGTGGCAGCAAACGCGGGCACATTGGCAGTGAAACGCGAGAGCTAAAGGACCATGTCTTGGTTTGTATTCAGGAATAAGCAATCTAACATGCAGCACATTAACAAATAAGACACAGGTTTTGCTGTCACAAACAATAAATGGATGGTGGCCGAACAAATAAGGCCGTACAATGCGTTATTCAGTAGGAGTCGCCGTCACCGCTTACACGGCTGTCTCCAAATTGCTCCCTTTTTCCCAGGACGGCCCATTTTGCCGACATTAGGAGGTGATTTTTCCATTGTCAGCAGATGTCATCATTCATTTGCATCAGCAGAGTGCTTCTGAAAGGGCCCGGGACTCATTCATTCAACTCATTTGGTTTCTCTGAACATCTTTCAATAGTTCCCTCAGTTTCGGGTCTCACGGACGTACCTAAGAGGTGATTCCCAACCACGAGGAAATACATGGACGAGAATCCAACTGATCAAAGCAACGCGCTTCACAGCAAGCTGGAATATATTCCCACTTCAGGTCTGAGTAGACAAACAAGTTTCAAGCTGCATATCCAAGCTTTCATCTCTCGTTGAAATTCTACAGGAAACATGGTGCAACCGCTTCCTATTTTCCCCGAAGTTAAACAAGCAGACTTCAGCAATCCCTACATACTCCATACTGTTCAGTATACAGTGAAAAAGAAATGCAATGCTGGGTAAACAAAACAGCTCTTTCTTGTTTTTTATTTTTAACACATTCAACAGCAAATACTCAAATCCTCCAGACACAAGGCTGTACAATTCAAAGGACTGACAGCTCTGGAAGCAGTGATTAAGGACAGAGCTAGAATAAGAGACGAGATGTTGAGGGGAAAAATAAAAAATACATTTAAAAAGTTTTGCTTTACTCTCCGTATTGCCCTTCTGGAGTGAGAATCAATGTAATTCCACTGCTCTTTATATCCTTTATTTCATCACATTGCACTGATTTTAAGTCAGATAAAAGTTTGTTTACTCTCTATTTCATCGCATGCTACTTTATTGATGAATAGTGGTCAAGGTTTGAGTTCACAGAGTCTCTGACCAACTGGCTGCTAATCTATGAATGTATGAGAGCAACATGCCATTAGGAAAAAAAGTAACAGCACACAATTTATTTTATATCTCACTTACAAAAAGCATCATCGCTTATTCATCTCAAAAAGCTCTTATTTTGATTTGATTAAATTCTTGATTTAATTCAATGTATATAGATTTAATAAAAAAACTAAAAATGAACTTTGAACGTCAGTTTAAATTGTAAATACAAGAAGGCACATTAAAGCAACATACCTGTATAATTATTAAATGTTCTATACAACCGAACAAACAATGTTGTGTTTAAAATATGTCTAATAGACATCTAAATGTAGACATCTAAGAATAGCCCAAAACTAGACTAGTCATCAATTAGACAGATTAGACAAGACTTTATATGTGTAGTCATTCATTTCTTTTTGATGACTAGTCTAGTTTTGGACTATTCATAGACGTCTACTAAATTTTTACTGATAACCCATATTTAGCCGTGTTTTAGCCAAGACAACTATGTTTAGACGTCTATTAGATATCTATTAGACATCTTTTAAAAACAAAAAATACTTGCTGGGTAAGGTACACATTGGTACCTAAAACAAAGTCCATCTCTCACCTTCAAATGAATACAAAGGGTAGACAGATTATAGATGCAGAATATAAAAAATAATAATAATAATAATAAAAAAATAATAAATAAATAAATAAATAAATAAATAAATAAATAAATAAATAAATAAATAAATAAATAAATAAATAAATAAATACAGAAAAGGATAGATTCACAGTTTTTGAGAATTGATCCTTTAGCAACCACTTTTTTTTGCCAATCTTTTAATATTGTGACCGATTGCATTTCCCAGCCTATTTCAAAAAAGTCACTTTTTTCAGACACGACAACAATGAAGTCAATCTTTATAAAGTCTATTTGACTAAATCTTACATAACTGCACTGCATATCCTGCAACATTAACGACCTGCAGATTCGATCTTAATACACACTCCATTTACAAATGTTGCCCTATGGCAAGTCACTTCATTAGGTCGGGTTGATCAGTGTTGTTTTTTTTTTTTTTTTTTTTTTTAAGGAGTTCATCAGTAGCTTTTACTATCATGAAGAATAATACCACAATGAAGAACTTTCAAAACATTTTAATCGAGTTTGTCCATTGATTATCTTTGTACTTTAGAAAGGTATTTAGTCAGCTGACCAAATAATCACATTGCTAAATAACACATTGCTAAATACAATACATTGAAATACAATACGGTCAATTGTGCTTCACCAATAAATTTCTACTGCCATTTCGATAACATATTACTTACACATCATCATATAAATTCACAGGTCAGTGTTCAGCTTGAACTTTCCTATTCGGCAGAATGCAAAATGTATACAGTATGCATATGAATAAAGCCTAGCTCATTACACCAAATGACGTGACTAACGTTTTATTGCAATTGCACTTCAGACAAACTCTGCCCTCTTTGTACATCATGAATTCTTTGTGATATTGCAGGAGGTTTTGCTGATCACAAACTTCCCCCTGTTCATTTGCTGCTCAGCAGTTTTATAACCTTGGGCGACTGTTGTTTAATTAAGATCATTATGCACTTTCTAAGAGTGCCTTCTGTGGTTCTGCATTAGAGAAAGGTAAAGCGGGCATAACTGAGATGTAAATTCTAAAAGAAATGTGGCGTAGTTAAAAAAGCACATCAGAACAGAGGCATCTTCTGCTCCGCGGGGAGCTTTGCAACTCATGTTGCTTATATAGACAATCTCAGCCATGGAATGGCCTGCTTATCTAACCAGAGGTCAGTCAGAGAGCATGCAATAGAGCGAAGCATTTCCACCACGGAGGACAACAAAAGAGCAAAGAAACTCTTATTTTCTTTCCTTTATTTATATATTTTCACCCTAACTAACAAAACCAATTGACCCACTGCAATGCTCTGTGGGAGTACACAACACATCAATGTGGCGGTGAGCGTTGGGAGCGCTCAGTTGAGGCGGCAAAGGCCTCTTTCGTAATTAATAAAGAGGCTAAAGCCGATGCCATTGAGGACTGACCCTACACAATCCACACAATCATCACATTGCTGCTAATGGAAAGTATTGATCCGCTGTGCCCATGTCTGAAGTGAGAAAAACAGGCAGCGAGGGTAAGTGAACTCGCTCTGTGTTGGTTGCGCTACATACCACCACTGTTGTTTCACAGCTAACGGGGCCACATGTGCTCCGCTATGCGCAGTAATTGTTTTGACTGCTTAAAATGCAGCCTGATGCTGAACTTCAAAGGTTTTCTTCCTCTTCTGTAATGAGATATGATTAAGAGATAAGAAACATGGATGAAAAGCAAAGCAAGACAGAGGAAGAGGCTCGGGAAGCGCTAGAGAAGATCTCATTTAGCGCAGCCTTCAAGCTTTTCAAAGAGACCATGGGGCGAATTAACTAAACAGTTGTGCCAATTTAGCGTACGGTATTTCAGCGTGAAAACTTGTGTTGTATTCACTACGCAGCTGCAGTTCTGCGCTGTCACTTTTTTCAGAGCAAACACACCTGCTTTCTTTGTAAATGATTTTATAAATTGCACTTGAATCACACAAGTCAGCTCTATTTGCCTGGCAGAATTGCTGTACTGTATGCTAACAAGAGTTTTACTCTATATGTTTCATCTGTCTGTCCTGGATTAAATAAATGAGCGTATACCTCATGTCTCTCCTTCTAAAGTCTAAGGACATTTTTCTGGTCAATGACAATTTAGTATATACACACATACAATTATATAATATAGTTTTTAATTCCTTTACTTCATTAACTCTACTTCTCTATAGGTATAAAGACTTTGCGACTGAGTAGAATATGCATTCCAAGAGAATAAAATAATTATTATTGCAAAAGTCAGTTTACTAGTATTTGTGCATATCTTATTCCACATTTTATGCCTGTGATTTTAATGATTGCACACATCATCATCAGCTCTTACCTAATTTGTGCTGGTTTTTGTGTTGTGTTGGACATTATGAAAAATAGACGCTGTATCAATAGACTGACCCTCACAATCACCACATTTATGAGATTTTGCTCTCATACTAACTTGTCCTTTTAGTAAATCTGTTTAAAAACAGCAAATATTTTCTTTATGTTTCATGGAAAACAATTTTTCTGCGGGTTTTATAAATGCAAATGAACAACTTTTTATGACCAAGTAAAGAAAATTTAAGAAATACAGTATATTGAACCAGTTGTGGTACTGCATTAGACACTTTAATGTTTAAAAAATGAATTTTAACTGATCGTTATTACTAATTAACTAATTTAGCAAAAATGAAGCTTAAGGCTTGAATATATCTATTCCAAACCTCCAAACCTGTACCTTCAGATCACATAAAAAAATTATATTCTTTACCTATTTTGTCTTGTTTTTTATTGCAAATGTCTAAAATCAATATGCAGTTTTTTTTAAAGATCATTTCATGGGAAATTTAGTCTATGTTTCATGAGAAATGTATTAAAATAAAGTGTTTACGATTAAAACGAGAATAATTATATGCAAATGGGGTTAAAAAAATCTACTTAGTTTAAAGACAAGTTCATTCACCACTGACAGATAATTGTTCTTGTTTTAAGCATACAATCTGCTAAAACAAGAAAATAAGAATCATTAACGTTCATTTGCATTTGAAGTAAATGTATCTTGATTGAAACCGTTGGTTCACACAAATTTAAACTGTCGTCATTTACTCATCATCCACTTGTTCCAAACCTGTTTGAGACTCTTTCTTCTGTTCAACATAAAAGACATTTTTTTAAGAATGTTGGAACCATTGTATGTCAATGTCTACCAGTTCCAGAATTTTCCAGATATCTTCTTTTATGTTGAACAGAAAAAAAGAAACTCATAAAAATGTGCAAATGGATAAATGGGGAGTAAATTTTCAATGAACTGTCCCTTAGTTAAAGATGTTTAGATATTGTTTTATTGATTCATGAACATGAATTTAACACATTCTGCTATGATTTAAATTGTGGAATGGTGAAATACTTTAAGACATATAAGCTGAAACAGCATTTTTATGTTCAATTTTTGGGTTTTGAGAATCAATACTGACTCACTAAAATAAAGATCCAAAACTAAAACTAAATTTCCACATACTGTATGTAGTGATCAAGTCAAACTAAAAGACTGAAAATTTAAAAAAAAATCTTCAAAAAGTCAATTAAAAAGCAGTTCTCCAAGCCATATGAGTTCCTCATCAGAGATCAGGGGATATTCTGTCACGCTCTGCAAGAGCTGCCATGAGCTCCTCTTCACTTACTTCAATACATTCTAGGCCAAGTGGTGAGAAGACAGCAGAGACAAAACGAAGACCAAACAGATACTTTCATTAATCTTCAAACTTTAACCTTCAGCAGACATACCAGGACTCCATAAAAACTGACATCTCGGAGGATCTCATGTATTTTCTGACCGCCCTCTGGTTCTTCCTCTGGAGGTGCGTTTGCCACAGCCTACCTGACAAGGATCTCTAAACGCGTGAGCAGTGGACAGATCGATAAAAAGGCCAAAAGCTCAACAGGAAAGACATTATATACCTTCCACACAAGCGTGAACGAGACACTCGAGCGAGGGCTATAAAAACCACCCTGAGCGATTGTCACAGTAATGGAAAGAACAGAGTAGCTGGACCTTCAGGCTGAGTTTTCAAACTTATGCTCGGTGTCTTCTGTGTTTGGTATAATAACATGTGAAGTGGCGATGCTCAGGGCTCAGTAACCATTTCCTCTGCTATCTGTATTTTTTCGGCAGATGTCCAGCACATGGTTTGGACAACAGCGTGATGTTATTAATGTCACTGCTACTTGACATCCTACAATGTCCTTATCCTGCCGAGCTCACAGCATTGTATCGTCCATTATGAAGTAACACAAAGTGTCCATTAGCAACCCTTAACCTTGGGCTGTTAACTTGCCTTCACGCTCCATCGTCGCAAAGTGCAGTATTGAAATCAAGAGTCTCACATTACATAGAGCACAGGGGTGCTCAACCCTGTTCCTGGAGATCTACTGTACCTTCCTGCAGATTTCAGCTTCAACCCTGATCAGACACACCTGCCTTTAATTATAAAGTACTGTTCAGCTCCTAATTATTGAGTTCAGGTGTGACTGAACAGGGTTGGAGCTGAAATCTGAAGGAAGGTAGATCTCCAGGAACAGGGTTGAGCACCACTGACATAGAGGCTACTGGAAAGGTGATGTGTTCCATTAGGAGTAAATAAATAGGCTGTAATTCTTTTAACAACAATCAATTTGAACTATTACGGTTACTGACACAGTTATTAGGTTAGTATAGCTTTTTACAGAGATTATTATGAGCATGTTGTGTATGTATTTTTTTATACATCTGAAGTAGGTGTATGTGCAAAATTTTGCCATGCATCATTAAAGGCACTGTGTGTGATTTTGCTGCCAGAGGGACCATGTTCACAACAAACAAAGAGATTGCTGGGAGTTTGATGATGTCATGACTTTTATTATGGCACAGTCGATGGCTTCCTTTCTTCCATTTATGATCTTGTGGAGAAGTAGCTCTGTTTTATCATACTAAATATATTATATTATTAATATATCATTATGTTAAAATATGATTCTGTTATAATTTTGCTCTTTATTAAAGCATCATAGGTATTTCACTGTTTTCTATAAAACCAAACCTAACCTTACCTAACCAAACCTTTTTACTATAGTGACACATAGGTTTCACTATAGTAAAAAAAATGTGTTTCTCTGGATTTGAACATTCTTTAAAAGAATAATAATGTAAGGGATAATGTAAATACAACTGTCAGCAAAATATATAAAATATGTAAATACTGTTCTAGTGGGTTTTTTTTATATTTAAATGAACAAATATGACATAATTTGCCTTAAGTCAATAACTTTACAATGGCTGATAAAATCCTCACTTTTTAGCACTAACATTTGTTGAAATACAATTTACAGCATGACAACTGCTATTTTGACATTTGCAACATCTTTAGATTAAATATCAGATTACATTTCAGATTAAAACTTTCATAATATTTGAACAATTAAAAGATTTACTTTAATCATATTAAAATATAGTGTAAATAATACAAATAAATAAAACAATAATAATAATAAATAATAAATTTAAAAAATACAGTGGGGGAAATAAATATTCAACATGTCACCATTTTTCTCAGAAAAAAAATATTTCGAAAGATACTGTTGAGTTGAAATTTTCACCTGATTTTAGTAACAACCAAAGAAATCCATATACTGTATGCAAAGAAAACAATATTAATTAGATTACAAATTAAGTTATGTGTACTAAAATAAAATGACACAAGGAAAAAGTACTGAACACATGAAGAAAGGGAGGTGTAGAAAGGTAGTGAAAGCCCAGACTGCAGCTGAAATCTCACAGTAGTTATTCAGCAACCCTTCATCAGTGTAAATTAATATCAGCTGCTTCAGTCCAACATCTACAATAGCAGGATGATGAAAATGAAACCAGAGTGGACATTTCAGCAAGACAATGATCCACAACACAGCCAAGAAAACGCCTTAAATGCTTTCAGAGAAAGAAAATCAAGCTATAGAATGGCCCAGCCAATTACTTGACTTAAATCCAATAGAAAATATAAAATACAGATCAGATTTGATAGACGAGACCCACAGAACCATCAAGATTTTTACACCCTGTTGAAGTCTATGGGAAAAAATTACACCTAAACAATGCATGTCTTCATTCTCCATATGAGAGGTGTCTTTAAGCTGTTATCACAATAAAAAGTCTTTTATATAAAGTATTAAATACATTTCAGTAGTTCAGCATATTCTCTTTGTGTCATTCCATTGTTATTTCACATAATTTTTTCCGTTTTTCTTTTTTTTTTTGTTTACAGTTTTGTTTGTATTGTATGAGTTTTTACTAAAATCTGGTACAATTCCATGTCAACACAACAGGTCTTTTAAAATATTTTCCCCAGAAAAACAAACAACAACAACAAAAAAAACATGTGTTGAATACTTTTTTCACCCACTGTAAAATACAAGCTCTAATTTCATCTGGTAAACTGTAGGTTACCAATCTATATCGCTAAATAAAAAACAAACAAACAAAAAAAAACTATTTTCTCAAATGATAATAAGATACCAATATGTTTTCCTATATTTAAGGCCAAACAATAGGTAACAAAGGTTAATTATTAATAGAACAGATTAAAAGTATTTTACAAACTATATTAAAATTTTGCTTAAATACTATTTACAGCATGTTCTAGAACTGAATGTTTGTTTACTTTCCTTCAGTGGAAGGAAATAATATATAATATAATAAATATATAATATATATTCACTTCTCCATCATGGGGACACCAATATATAATAGTATACTTGTAAATATATTTAATGAGAAATAAATCTAATTTGAACTTTGCATTCAACAGGAATCTCTGAGAAAGCCATACTGTACTTTCAGCCTTTGTGCTCATCCATGGTGCTAGTTGGAGCGGGTTTTTCATCAGGTTTGTTTCTTTGCTGATATAAATGAGAAGCTCAGGATAGTTGAGAGAGATGATCTGCTCCTGTGCCTTCGGTGGAATGAGATCGTATTGATTGTTCTGACAGAACGAATAAATAAAGCATCCAACTGTAGCACCAGTGATGAAAGGAGAGATGCGAGTCACCCCTGATCCATTAGCGTATCGCACATTGATCATCGCCTCAAGCCTTTGTAGAGCCACATCCGACCCATTTATTGTCTATTTAAAATCTCCATATGCTTCCATATTAAACTTTTGGCCTTCTGTTTAGCTCCTACTTAGTTGTGAAGCTCAATAACCCAAGGAGAACATTGGCAAATCCAATTCTCTCCTTTTCGTTCAATAAGCTTGTGCATGTAATACAGTATGTGAAATGGTAAGTCGAGATGATGCATTGGCTGAACTGACAGTAAAGCAAACACGAGTCGTTGATTAGATTTGGATTATTTGAATATGTTGCAGCTCAGACCTATAACTCCAGGCCAGGAAGCAACTCGTCATCATCTCTAGTACATTTCAATTGGCCATTGAAAGAGAAAATTAAATAATTACTAGCAATTTTCCTCCTGAAAAAGAAAGTCATTCCTTCGTGAGCTCTGTGGTCTGGTCTGAACTCATGACGTGACATACAGTAAATCACACTTGTTGTAAAAGAAAAAAGACTGAATGTTTGTCACTGTTAATGAGGACAAACATCAGAGATTAATTCCGCAAATGTCTCTGTCTGGGTAAATCCTGTTTAAATTTACCACATCAGGGTCTGAATTACACATAAGGAGAAAATTCAATTCGGTTTTGTAAACTGTTGACGCCTGCGTGATGAATTGCTAGTGCTAGATTTTCCTCATTTCCAAGTCGATGTGGATAAAAGCGGCTACTAAATGAATAAATGAATAAATGTAAATGTTGAAATGTAGCGACAAAATGGATAAATCATATCCTGGAAAAAAAATTCAAAGTGCTTGGTATGGATATTAAATTTTCAAAGTGTGTGCAAAAACTAAAATAAATAAATAAATAGAGGGACACTTTATAGGTGAAAATAAAAATAATTTACAGCTCAGATTTAGAACTTGAATATGTTATCTTACATTAATGCTAGCTATTTAAACAAATAAATGTTTGAATTTCCCAAAAAATTAAAAAATAATATTGGTTAAAAAATAGACTAACAACAGATATCATGCCTTGGAGTTGCAATATACCTCATAAATTGTGGTACTGAACATTCAAAACTTTACTTACTTTGACCCCTTAGCCAGCACCCCGACGTGGTCGCACTGAGGTGCTATTTTTCCAACATGTCAGTGTTTATAAATAGATTGCACCACAAAGAAAGAAGTTATCTGCACAAACTAAACATCATTCTAAAGCTACAACCCTCAAGCACCAATTGCAGCTAGTTGCTTTTCAATGGGAGGCTTATAAAGGATGTATTTGCTAAATTTGTGTAAGTTTTACAGAAAATGCTTAACAGATATGGAATGAATATCATAGTAAAAATTCATCTAATTAAACTAATTTCAATTAAACTTAAGCTAAATTAATCTCAACTCAGGCTCATTCTGAAAACGTACCTCTATATACATTTCTGGAGACTGTCAAATACTTCCCGGGAGCTACGTTTTTTTGTAGTTTTTGTTTTCGCAAATCCACCAGAGGTCGCTGTGTACGCTTTTTCAGAACTCAAATTTCTCTCACGAGTGCCATTCATGTCTGCTGTTCTCTCGTAAATCCGCCAGAGGGCGCTGGCGAATGACTGTTTGACTGACTGACTGACTGACTGACTGACCAATCGACTGACCCACCCTCCCGCTTCCCTAAATCCAACCAATAGTATTCTAAAAAGCACAGATTAACCCGTCCACTACACCCGAACAACAAAATTTAAAAAGCAATTCAGAAAAAAAGCCCTCGTCTGTGTGCCATTGATTTTCACCGTCTGATTCTCACCGTTATTTACTTTATTTTATTTTTTGGCTTCTGTTTTTGTCTTACCTGCTTTCTGGAACCTTTCTTCACCAGACTCAAACCCCGTCGTCGTGGTCAACTCATCTTTGTGTCTCAAATCCATTGATGTACATGGTGAGCTAACTGGACAAACTGGTAACAGCTAGAAAGTCGTCCATACGGAGGTAAGTGGAAATCCGAAAAAACTAAATCCAGCCATACGTCCTTCAGGCTACATAATTCACAATCTCCAGAAACATACATAGGACTACGCTTTCAGAATAAGCCTACGTTGCAACAATCTTTAACTAAAGAGAGATAAAAGTCCAACAAAACTGAAAAAGTGTATTTTACCTTGATCTGTGATGTGTTGCATGTATAAAAACGAAATAAATTTAAGATGTTGTATGTGAACATAAGCATGCAAGCTATTAATGGATAACAAAAACAATGCTGCAAATATGGAACTCTAAAATCTTCAGACAACTAGCTCCAGCTGAAGTGTGAAAGTTCAGAGTCTCAGATCTGTGTCTCTTTAAAGTGTTAATGATCCCTCTCTCATCTCTCCCTGTCATCGCTTTTATTATGGAACCAAATCCAGCTTTATTCGAGACTGCCAATTGTCTCAGCTCATCGGCCATAAAAGCAGCTTGGATGGCCCTCCCACAGGCTTTGCCTTGCTTTAACAAAATGAAAGCTCTTCTCTCCTCTCACCTCAGACACACACACACACTCATGCACACAGATAGGTCTTGATCAACATCAGCAACAGGAGGCCAACTGGTCGTCATGACAACATATTCTGCAGCTGAGAGAGTCGGCAACACGTGTACTGAATAACAATGGCCCCAGCGCTAACTTAAGAAGAAGACGAAAAAAAAAAAAAAAAACAGCCGCTTTCAAACACATTAACAATTTGCAAGTCGTGAGTTTACATGCACACTTAAAGGAAAACAATATATATTTATACATCATGGAAAGTTTAGAGTGCTTGTTTCTTTAAACAACAGCCCCTTGAATACGCAGCTTGGTTGATGTGTGACATAATTTGAACTGAACCATGAAAAAAGGGCATGGCATATGAAGTAGCTCCTCCCCTTTGAAAAAAGAGCCAATAGTGTGTTATTAAAATCACAGCTCTACCAGTCAGAGTTGCTAAGCTAAAGTGCATTATACTCATGAAAGCTTATAACAGTAATGCTTTTGACTGAGTTTGACAGACTGCTACTAGTTCATTTCACTTGCTGCTGCAGTTTGTGGGACAGTACATCAGACTCCAACCAGACTTCAAGAACTACAGTAACCAGACTTTATTTACTCAATTAAAAATGCCCTTTTATGCTGTAAAAAAATATTTGGCCCTGTACAGTGCAGTAATTGATTGTAAGAGACTTCATTTTTGATTTCTTAATTGTCCTAGGAATCCTATAGTTGTCTGTGTGCTGACTGTGTATGTGTATGTATGCAATACAAAAGCTGTGCCTCGTTTGACATGCTGCACCCTTTAAAGGATGTAGACTTCATAGGTGAGTCTTTCAAAGTCCACACGTGCCGAACCGAGTGTTTTGAAATTAGATGATTTAGCCTATAGAGTACAAATCACCTAGAAACCATAAGAGCTGCTATTAAGAAGCGGTAGTAATATTTGTACTTTTTCTAAAGGTAATTTGAAAACATATACAAGGCAAAGCAAGGTTCACAAAAACTGGAAATATATTTTCTTTGATCCAAACATGTACATATAAAAATGTCATTTGTCTATAAAATCACTTCATCAATTCCCGTTTTTGTTTTTAACGTGTTTAGATATCCAAGTAAAATGAAACCTAATTCAAAACTGTAATCCAGAGTTAAAAACGTCGTGCTGTTATCAGTGCCCAATAAAATTTGGGATGTTCGAGGTTGTGAAGGATCCAACGGTTGTATCCTTCATTACCTGGGAAACGAAGTATGCATTTTAAGGCTGCATTTGACTTCATCACGGCAAAATGACGCATCGCCTTTTGAATGCATCCATTCGAACAGGGGTCTCAAACTCAAATTGGCAGGGGGTCATATCAGTGACTGACTGTTCATAAGAGGGCCGTTTTAACATTTAAGCAAAAGAAAAAAGTGGAAACCTTATGTTATTGACGTACTCAGACATTCTTTTCCAGAGTATCAAAGCTCCTTCTTTTTGTTTTCGTGTTGTAAAGGAGTAGTTTAAATTGCTATAAAAATACTATAATTTAATAATAATAATAATAATAATAATAATAATAATAATAATAATAATAATAATAATAATAATAATAATAATAATAATTCTGTCCTAATCAATTTTTGCTTGACAAAAAGTTTAACAGATAGCGTTAGACAGAAGAAAAGAGTTGTATTGTTGACTCTACTGGCAACTGTTCTTCTCAATATCATTCTTTTACTACAACACAGAGGGGGGTGGGCAGTATGTTCAAATCTTAATATGCATATTAGGAAATTCTATTAATGAGATCATTTGACTTGAATATTAGCAAAATGATCATATTTATACCACCAGCATAATGTGTAAGCCATGAAGAGGTCTTTGTACAACAAAAAAACAGGCACTATAAAACTGATTATAATCAAACGACCCTTGAATATTTACAAAAAGGGAGCTTCAGTAAAAACAGAGCACTTATGGACTTATATTTTAACGTTTTCATCAGCCACAGGAATAATCTGCCTGTGCATTACTCTTGATCGCACGCTGAGAGAAACGAAGGTGGGGGTCGAACCACAAGTGTCTGTTTGCGACTACACAACAATGATAGGGATTCAAAAATATATGTTTTGTTGGGCCGAATCTTGTTATACTTTTGACGTCAGTTTGAGACCCCTAAAATGAGACATAGTCAAAGTAAAATTCTCCACTAGATAGGTAAGTGTAAATGTGCACAGTGGCTTTTTGTGGTTTCTCACAACATTGTTATAATTAATAAACACTGAGAAGTTCAGAGCAACACTGTCTCAACTGCTTCAGATACTAATTGATTGGTCAGAAGATCTGAAGAGAAGCTCAGTCATAAAAAAACTCATCTAATATTCGCAGATGCAAGAAACTGAAAGTTTTTAATGCTTACAGTATATCTTTAAAATGTACATTTGTTCATTGTTTTAGAGCAAACAAATGCATGAAAGCCTATTAGTTCATTCACATACATTAGTACCGGCCAATCAGGGATACTTCCTAATCTATGCAAGCACATACATAGCATACTCTAGCTTGTGTCAGGTATTCTGCATGATTATGAAAGCGTATTGTTACCCCTCGTCCTCCTCAGAGCCACCTGTAGAGATCTGCAAGTTAGGTTTTACTTTCGTTAAAGCAGCTACTTTTCATTATCTTGCCTAAGCTGAACTAAAAATTGTATTCTTGCTCGACAACAGCACCAACAGCAGGATATCATCTGCCAAAATCAAGCTTATGTATATTTCATAGCCATGCCAATAAACGCTGGTTGAAATTATCACTCTGAGAGTTGTCAGGAATGAAATACATTGATAATAACACCCAAAGAACCTGAATTTTAAGTTAGGGGAACTTTTAATTTGATGCAATTTTTCCTTAGATCTCCTTTACTCCTCCCAGTGTGTTCATGCATCTATTAGTGTTGGAGTTGACACAATTTATATTAAAGCGATTAAAAAGAGATCAAGTGAAGCAAGGTGTTGTAAACCTCTCAGGATCGGGAAGCTTTAGAAAAGGTCAGAGCGAAACGAGAAAATCTGCTTCTGCTTGCGTAAATATTTTCTGGAACATAAAAACAGGCGCTCAAGGAAATTGCTCTCTTGTTTCAGTCGTTGTTATGCGATCAAATGGCTTGTAGCGGTTTCTATGTCTTGAATGTTTTTAGAAGCAGCTAAGAAAAATGATGTGACAGTGCTTGTGAACGTAGCAATGAAGCCGACTGTGTAAATGTGAGCGACGCTGTAATGAATCTTGTGAGCAGGGCCAAATGGAGAGGCGTCGGACTGTGACGTTAGGAGGAGTTGGGTTTGAGAGGTTCACGGCAGACGCGGGGTGATGTACCGACAGGTAGCAATTAGGTTAATACGATTTTTCACAAGGCTGAGAACGAGACT